>VZRE01009312.1:0-14915 GCA_013396775.1 Cephalopterus ornatus
CCCTGACAGGAGGCTGTAGCCAGATGGGCCAAGTCAGTCTCTTCTCCCAGGCAGTAGGACAAGAGGACTCAGTCTTAAGCTCTGCCAGGGGAGGTTTAGGTTGGATATTAGGAAGATATTTTTTTACAGAGAAAGTAATCAGACATTGGAATGGGCTGTCCAGAGAGGTGGTGAATTCACTGTCCCTGGTGGTTTTTAAGATGAGTCTGGATGTGGCACTTAGTGCCATGGTCTGGTAACCATGGCAGTACTGGATCAAGTGTTGGACTTGATGATCTTGGAGGTCTTTTCCAACCTGGTTGATTCTATGATTCTATGACTAGTAATCATTTGTAGTGGCCCTTACATGTGGAACTTTGTTTACCCACTTCTCATGGGCCCTGTTCCAATGGGTTCTCTCCCTTCTAAGAAGTAAAGTGGTGATGAATTTCGTTTTTATAGCTCATAATTCAGGAGTTACTCCACTTAAATAGCAGAGAGATTTCTTACAAGAATAGGAAGGAGAAACAATAACACTTTGCTTTACTTTACATTTTTGCTGCAATGCAGGTACAACTTCACATTCAAAATTCTCTGTAATGGTGTGTGCATCATGGGTTAGGACTAACTGCCGTTTCAGAATATCTTACAAGAGCTGCACAATTTTGCACATTTAGCCAAAGTGATGTGCTGTTTCCACAAGTGAATGAAAGCATACAAACTTGAAAAATCCTGTTGCCTTTTCTCTTTAAGAAACAGTAATTTTCAGGCATCAGTTACTCCCAAAGTCAGGGAAAAGAGGGAACCTTTGTGACCTACATTTAGCAAGGCAGCTGAAATCAGTACAGTCTCTAATCTCAAAGGCTGTCTTAATGTGGGTTGGTAGAGGCCTAGATACTTCATTAGTTGTCTTTCTTCAGCTCCATAGTAGCCATAAATGAACGAAAAGTCTCATAGTAATTAATTCAACACATATTGACTATTTTTGCACCAGCTGAAAATGCAAAGTCTGGAGTTCAACTTGGTAAGATCTACACTGTTGTAGCTACTTTGCTTTTAGAGGAGCTGTTGTGACTTACACCAACCAAGGCATACTGTCACTTTTCCCTTTTACAGATGATACTTTAGCCTGCAGTTAGGGACTTACTGTGCAAAATTATGTACAAAACTTGCCGTAAACCTCTGAGCACCTGTGCTTGAGGACAGTGTTCTTCTTCCTGTATCTCTGACTTCTCATTTCTGAGGGGAAAAAACATCCAGATGTGTCTTACTAACATAGCAAAGGCTCTGCATATTATATATGACCTCTGGAGTCCTTGTGGATAATAATAGTACTAAAACGGAGCAGTAAAGTCTTCCTCTAATAACAAATAAAATCTACTACATGAATAATGAAAGACACAAGAACAGCAGCAGAGAGTATTTCACTTTCCTTAGGTGTCATTCATCTGTGTGCTGACATTTGGTGCTGATGTTCATTTCAATCCTTATTTAGGCCTTACTTGCCAAATACCATTTTTACCCTTGGATTCATTCATTCATAATAGAAGATTGTGCCAAACTCTTTTTTCCAGAACTGAGAGGAAAGCGGAGCCAGGTTCAGCGCAGGAGCTAAGAGCAGAGGCTTACTATTGTTTCCTGCTTTCTACTTACATGGAGACGGAGGACAAGAAGAAAGCATCTGAAAAATAAATCTCACCGATCTCTCTGAAGTATGGGGAGTGACAGAAAAACTTGTTTTCAACCTGAAATTCTTAATTTTCCAGGATTTCATTCTCTCCTGTGATTATCCATTTACATATTCATGTCAAAAGAACTGCTGATTAAATAACTTCTTCAAAGTGTGAAAATTGACACCCATATCAAAAGCAAACACTTAATCATAGCTGTAAAAAACAACTGGCACTTTATAGAAAGCAATAGAGAACACGCTTCTTGAAAACAAGTCCGTATTTTATACTGCCTATACATGTATTTTTTCCTTGAAGAGCAATGATGCAGAGAAAAGCATTAGAAATTCCTTTGCTGCACCCTAATGGTAGACTATGTTTGCCCATAAGATTTTGCTTACCTTTATGCCTGAACGTGACTGATTACCTGTTCTTAACTACTTTTCACTGAAAAGTTGGATATTGCCCATTTTTCAAAAAATGTTTGTACTCGTACTTTGCTTTCTGATTTCTCAGTTTCCCTGGAGCAAGTCAATATGCTGAATATAAACAGCAGTCACAATTTAGGAATATTCCACTTAGCTTCTTCCGAGGCTTCTGCTGACCGGACTAAACCAGATCACTTATGATATGGCACAGTCAGGATGTTTCCCTGACATATTTTCCTGCCTCTGAGGGCAGATAGTAAATGCATCACAAAGGATATGTCCTGACCCCTAATGAAAGTGAGAGCACAGAGCTAAATTACACCTCACATCAGATACTGAAATACTAATTCTGTTTTTAAAAGTTGTCTTTTTTTGCCTCTTTACAAGTAGTTCAAATACTTCCATACAACTAAGCCTGCAGTAGGATCTACTTCAGTGGTTGCACTAACCAATAGGGCTCACACTGAACATGAGGATAACATAGCGAAGGAGACAGAGGTTGGTGGGGTTTTTTACTCTGCTTCTTAGCACAACATTTAGGTGCCATTTAGAATGGGTAATCCTCTATTACTGCTCTATGTGCAAATAGTACCTCCATTCTTAATCCCTGTTTCAGTGAACAGACTGCCTCATTTACCACAGACCTTAATCAAAAGCAGTGGTTGTTTCAAGAGAAAGCTATCCAATGGGGCTTACTATGAAACGTTAATTTGTATGTTATGAGGCTCTCACTGCTTCATTTTCACCAGTGAAATCTCATTCACTTTTTTTTTTTTAATGCAGTTCAGCACTCCAGTGCTTAGACTTCCATGATGCCAGTGGTCTACTGTGGGAATCTGCATGGTTCACAGCTTTTCTTCCCCGTAACCAGCATGCAGATGGGTCCCTGGGCTTAGGCTGTACAGAAAAGCTCTCAGCTTGTCTCCCAGGAATTGCTTCCAGCCCATGATGGGCCTGGAAGCTTCAGCTTTGGTGCTGAAAGTGCTGGTGCCTGTCCCCAAGTTGTAATGCACTGCTGCAGAATCGCTGTTAACTTAGCAGTGGGCCACATTTTTAAGTTGGATGTTCATTTCCTCTGGCCTGTAGGGACCTTAAGGACATCAGTCTATGCAGGGATAAGGGTGACTGCCACATTGCCTTCCCTGCCTGACCCGCTGTTGCCCGAGCTATCAGCCACCCTGCACACCTGTAAAGTTTCTATCCGCAACTGCCTGCTTGTCCCGCCCAGTTCTGTCACAAGGCACACAAGCAGATTTTTAATTGTTTTACTTGCAGCGTGGATTGGAAAAGTCACATTCTTTCTGAAATCTTGAACTGAGTTACACATTGTAAAGTTTTGTCTGTGTAACAGGGTGATAGAGCAGGTCAGCAGCCCTCCTGGAAGAAAGCAGGGAATTGCTTTAATACTGAAGCTGGATCTAACTCTGAGGTTGCCCCTGCTCTGAGCTATGCTTTCAGGACCATTCACAGGATATATCTTTCCATAAATCAACAGAACACACTTTAACTACAAACTTCATTACAGAGTAGAAGCAGGAAGTGTAATGTTAACCAGGGGGAGCAAATAGAGACTTAGCGCTTAACAGACCATTTTTTTATTGTTCACATGTAGGTATATGCTTCTGCTCCTGCTTCTGTTTTTCTTATTGTGAAACACAGCAGATCCAAGTCAGTGGTTTCCTGGTCAGGGGGTGTTTGTTTCCGTTCAGGTGTACCAGAGGAGAGTAGTGATCAAGCTGGCGAGGGGAAGCTGGCCCAGCAGTCCCATAACAAGGGACACCAAGAGGACACAGGAATACTACTGAAGACTGTGCAGGACACCTGAAGCCAGCATTGACAGCATGCCCCTTAGCACCAGCCCAAATGCTGCTCTGGAAGAAGACGAGAGGCTCTCCAGATATGAGGTTATATGGAGTGCCTGGGCGTCTTCCCAGGGTGATACTGGCATCATCCAGGGGAGGTTGAGGTCTGGCTGAAGTGCAGGGCTGCCTGCTGCGGAAGCTATGGGGATGAGGCCAGCACACCATGTATCATCAGAGAAGATGGGCAGGAGAACAACAGGATCGCTCCAAGGAGGCACTTGCGCAGAGGTGAGTGCTGGAGCCCTATGCTGTGGTGGCGGGTCCATGCGCTCTGACTGAGTGAGGGCACCTTGGCTTGGGCAGCATTGACAGGCAGGTCTGACCAAAATCAGCCCTGGTGTGCAAACCTAGAGAACCATGCTGGGCCATTGTCTTCTCAGGAACCAAGGAGCCTGGGCCACAGCTTATCAGGAGGTGACAGAATCATTCTGACCCGAGACTATACAAAATTACAACTGCACTGGCTTTACTCCTCCATCTAGGCGAGTTGACTACAAATCAATCTCATTACACTACAGACATCTGTAGCCTCACCCTGAGCCCATGGAGCTCTCCTGTACAGCAGTGGGCTTCTTTTTTTAATTATATTACTATTTAATTATCATTTAATAATTGTTTAATTCTAATTTTATAATAATTTAATTATCAATAAACCCTTTGAACTCCACAAAGATGAATTCTTTAAAGAATTCATCTGCAACAGCTGCTTAAGAGGTGGGACAGCTAAAGTCTATGCTTGACTTTGTAAGTAGGTAGGGACTTCCAAGGTGGGAAGGTTAGGAGCTTGCTACTCCTGGCAAAAGGAGAATGGCTCCTTTTGCTTATGCAGGTATGAAGTGAGGGCACTCAGGTGCAACACTCTGAAAACAGTTAAACAGAAAGAAGGTGAGTCAGGAAAGGCATCTGAGCCTGGAACACATCCCCTCACAGGGACAGAGAGAGCGATGGTGGCTGGAGGCTCTCCTTTCACTGACCATACTTACTGTCTTAGAAGGTTTGCTGTTTGCTGGGGCCTTTAGTCTGGAATGCTTTTGTCAAGCCCTTAGACCATCCCCTCCTGTCGTCCGTGTGGGCACCAGTGACACAGCCAAAGGAGTGTCTCATATGTGACCACATTGCTCTGGAGTCTAGCACAGCTGGTGTTTCCTTATATTCTTGCTGGTGAAGGAGTACATTTACCCTGTGGACCAACAGGTTCTATCAGACATAAAGAGAAATAAGAAAAAAGAAATAAGGCTATATATAAGTATATATATATATGTATATGTATGTATGTGTGTGTGTATACATATATAAAAAATCATATATATTATCTACAAACAGTGTTTCATATACTGGGTTTCTGATACATGATTATAGTGTAGAATCAGAAGCTGCTATGTGGTTTTAACATTTTATTTTCAGTTTGCACAACCCTTACCAAACCTTAACAGAAATCTGTAACATGTGAATGTTTCTGCATATTTTGCAGTTCAAAACGCACTGACTAAGCTACTCTATTTATAAGAATTGCTTATGTGTTCCCTAGGTCCAGAGAAAAAACATGAATAAAAAAAAATTAGAGTCCTTTACAATAAATAAAACAAACCCTAGCTGGCTTTCTGTTTAGCTGGTTGGTTGTTTTTTTCTCCCAGAGAAGTGATTCCTTAACTCTTATGATTTTTGTCAGGAATTTATTTGTTCTAAAAATGTAAGCGCCGGAAATAAGCTATTAAATGTTAAAATCACTGTATTTGAAGCACAAATAGCTTGCCTATCCTACAATCATATTTGCTAGCTGATTGGACATAAAACTTCAGCTTCTTGACTTCGCTATCTCGTTACATAGTTTTCTTTACTTTCAGCTCTGATAAGGCTTATTATTTACAAATCTCACTTTTGTTAGCAGAACAAGAGAAGCTCCTGTGATAGCAAGAAGCATAAATGCTATAACATTATATGAGTTCAGCAGTTATGTCTGCCTGTGATAAATTTATCTACATTTTTGTTAAATACTTACTAGTGCTGACTATAATGATTTTGGTAAAATAAAGACATATTACTTGATGTAGTCTCTGTAGGTTTGGGGGTTTTTCCCCACAGGAGATGGATGAATTTAAATTGGAGCATTTTCTTCTTGTCTAAATCTCTGTACCCATGTGAAAAGTGGGTATATATTTGATATATAAATATTAATATGTAATTTTTTTAGACTGTGTAGCCTAATGTGTTCTATATTATATCTTTTATCTGAAAAGGTATAATCCATTAATCTGGATAAATAAAGAATTAAATAAAATGTTGAAAGACATAACAGCTATCTCACTGCATAACTTGGAAGTGAGCCAGAACTTTATATTGCTTTCCATACCAGAGCATTTGTTTCTCTTAGTCAGGGGCAGTTGTTGGTGCTTTTAACTAACAGGTCTGCATTTGATTTATTTCTAGTGTGATCAGAACAGCCCTTGTAAAGAATTTTTTTTTTCAGGAAGTAAGCTGTAATGCTACTATGAAGCAAAAAAGAAAACATACTAGGTACCTCCCTATACTTTTTTGTAGTGTGGGTATTAAAAGTTGAATTTGTCTTTTGTTTTCCATTGCAGACAAATAGTGCACAAATGTGACCAAATATTCTCCTTGTCTCTTCAGTTGTGAGATTTTTTTTGGGAAAAAAACCATATCCAATTTAAATGAACATCGGGATTTGCTTTTGTTTCAGACATTACCAAATTGGAGAGGCAAAAAACTACAAATCTGAAACTTCTCTTGCCTAGGAAGCTGATACTTCATAAGCCACTCCATTTCATGAGCCAATACATCATGTCTCAATTTCCAAATGTGGACAAGGGAAGGGCTACAGATGGCATTTATCTGGACTTCTTTAAAGTCTTTGACATGGTCCCCCATAATATCCTTCTTTCTAAGTTGGAGAGAGATGGATTTGATGGGTGGACTGTTAGATGAATAAGGAATTGATGGCATCCAGAGGGGTAGTGATCAACAGCTCAGAGTCCCCATGGATATCAATGACAAGTGGTGTCCCTCACAGGTCCATATTGGAACCAGTGTTATTTAATATATCTTCATTAATGACACAGATGAAGGAATTGAGTGCACTCTCAGCAAGTCTGCAGATGACAACACCAAGCTGAATGGTGCAGTTGACACACCTGAAGGACAGGATGGCATCCTAAGGGACCTGGACAAGCTTGAGAAGTGGGCCCATATGCATCTCATGACGTTCAACGAGATCACATTCAGGGTGCTGCACCTGGGCTGGGGCAACTCACAGTATCAGCACAGGTGGGGGGATGGAGGGATTGGGAGCAGCTCTGCCAGGAAGGAGTTGGGGATGCTGGTGGATGAGAGGCTGGACATGAGCTGGCCATGTGCACTTGCAGCCCGGAAAGCCAATTGTATCCTGGGCTGCATCAAAAGCAGCGTGGCCAGCAGGGAAAGGGAAGCGCCCTTTCACTCTGCTCTGGTGAGATCCCACCTGGAACACTCTGGGGTCCAACTCTGGTATCCTCAGCACAGGAAGGACAGCTGATCTGTTGGAGTGAGTCCACAGGAGACCACCAAGATGATCAGTGTGGGAGATCTGTCTGCTGACCAACAAAGGGAACTATACAACAAGTTTAAGGACAATATAAGTGATCTTGAACAGGATAATACCTCTGTTTGATTGAACACAATTCATTAAGAGTTTTATTACTGTTCATATTGCTGTTGTTCAACTTTAGCCTATGCTAATTAATGTTTAAATCCATGTATGGTTATTACCCCTCCTCCCTGCCTTATTTGTCCTATGTACCGCCCTTGTCCCTCCTTCTCAATCCTTATATGTACCCAGTTACTCCCCTTCATACCTTGTTTGGCTAGCCACTCCCTGATTCTAGATGGTTCTGGGACAGACCCTATGAAAGGGGCTGTCGCCATTTTAATAAAGATTCACTCACTCCCACCCTTGGTGCTGTGTGTGTCTCTCTGTGCCACAGTATCAGGGGCCCCTTTTCATGCCACAGCTCTAGCTAGCCTGGCTTCCCTCACTTCCCAATAACTCTACCCGAGTGGATCCTGCCCTTTTACCACTGCGAGCTGTGACATATGGCGCCCAGGACGTGGGGCAGAATCCAAGTCTTTTCATATTGAAGGGACTGATCTGCCCCCCCTGAGCAACTGGTGCTGCGTGTGTCAGCACCCCGGCAGCTACCTCGGTTGGACGGAGGACTCGCGCCGAGATCGGCGGTCAGGTCTACGCACTCAGAGCACAGGAACGCCAGAAGTGACCAACCGACTGAAACCCCATTTTTCCTAACAACTTTCCCAGCCCAGATTTAAATTATCGCCTCTACTAATCATGGGGATCCATTTATCCAAAGCCGAAAAAGACATTTACCATACATTAAAATTTTTAATTCGGAATTATCGTCATGAATATGATAAATCCTCCTTGAAATTCCTGGCAATTTGGATTTTTAAAAATATAAAATCACTCCCTGAAGAAATTGATATACGTGAATGGGACAAAATTGGTCGTAAGCTGTGGAACCAAAGCGAAAGAGGAGAAAAGGACGCGGTAAAATCGTTGATAGCCTGGAGGCTCATCCTGGGACATTTACAAAATAAAGAGAAAAAGTGTTCATGCAACTCTCAGTCCCAAGACGGCGGTCTTTGTCGTCCTTCTCCAAAACACAATTATTCGGCTCAAGATGGCGGGTCCAGGGGTGAAGAAGAAGGAGGCGGGAAAACATATGGCGGGAGGACTAGTCGCGCGAAGAAGGATGGCGTCGGGAATAGTTCACAAAATGGCGCAGACGTTGAGGGCCCACGAGAACAACAAAATGGCGCCAGGGGATCTGTCTCCAAGGCGATGTCAAAATATCATCATACACTAGCTCCTCCCTCAGACACTCCCACAATGACATCATCACCTCGGAAATTGGGAGGAGTCACACGCCTCCAAAATGGCGGCGCCCATGCAACTTCCGCCGACAACATCCGGCAAGATGGCGCTGCCCATGACACATTCACCGATACAGACATAGAACCGGACACAGACACAGACGATACACTGAGGGATTATGCTAAGCGTTGGACCAATCCCAGACGCAGGGCGGAAGAGACTGCAGATTTAGAGTGGGTCTCCGCCTTCCCTGTGTTCACGGAGAAAGATCAAGCTCCGACCTGGCAACCCATTGCTTACCCCATTCTAAAAGATATTAAAAAAGCAATACAAGAATATGGACTAAACTCACCATTTACAATTGGACTGTTAGAATCACTATTTGCTGCTTACACCATGACCCCAAATGATATAAGAACAATAGCGAAAGCCTTGCTATCCGTTGCCCAACTTTCCATGTTCGAAACTTCATGGAAAGCTGCCATCAAAAAATACGCAAATGACACTCTAGCGAGCAAGGGAGCTCCTGTTAATAATTTAATTGACTGCCTCTATGGGGAAGGGTCATGGACTGGGAATCGCCAACAAGCGCGGATTCCTATCGATCAACTAGACAAAAGTAAAGGGTTTGCCTTAAAGGCACTTAAGGACGTTGCCGATGCTTCTTCCCCGGCTCCATCATTCACGTTAATATATCAGGGGGTCAAGGAGCCATTTCTTGAATTTGCAACGGGTCTAAAAGATGCGATTTCCAAACAGATCACCCATCAGGAAGCGCAAGAAGAATTATTTCAAAAACTGGCAGTACAGAAAGCAAACGAGGACTGTCGTGAAATTCTAAAAACCCTAAAAAACCCCACGTTACTAGAGATGGTCGAAGCATGTAGGGATGTGGGCTCTTGGAAATTGAAGTTAAGAGTTTCTAGCAACTGCCATAGGGCAAGCCTCACAAAAACCCTCATGCCACCATTGCGGGAACCAAGACCATTTCGTGAAAGACTGTCCTCATGTAAAAAACAAACCCAAATTACCACCTTACCCTTGCCAAATTTGTGGCAAGGGCTGGCATTGGAATAAGGATTGCCGTTCAAAATATGACACATAAGGCAACCTTCTGCAATCTAAAACACCTCCCACTAATAGACGTTTTAAAGTGCAGGGAAACGGGGTGAAGAGCACCCCAGGGAGGGGCACGATGACAACCAAGTCCCTCCCGCACCAACAATTTCAACACCCACGTTCCTTACCAACACTGACAACTGCCGAAACGGATCTGTGATCCTGTACTGGGTGCAACTAACACCAAGAATAGATGAAGTTGTGCTGACTTCCAACTTTCATTCTATTTCAGTGGTATCCTCACGTACAGTCATCCAGGAGGAGATTTACTTGTTGATGGCCACATCACAAGCTTTGGCCAAAGGACTGGTGGTTACACCCCAACTAGTAAAAATTTTTGATCCCGAGGATATAAATGTTACTATCTATATCCCTAGCCCCCCTGCACTCCTATCAAACCAGGAGCCAATAGCGAAATTACTTTCTATCTCGCAAATGTCAAGTGTCACAGACAATTCGACCCTTTTAGTAAATTGGGTTCAACAAATTACTGATCAGAGACCGTTGGTTAAATGTTCCGTTTTCTCTTCCGCAGAAGGTCATTCAACAGCTATAACAGGATTGATCGATACAGGTGCAGATTCCACAGTAATCGCACAAAAAGATTGGCCGAACAGGTGGAAAGTTGCATCGTCTTTCATTACCATTACTGGGGTAGGTGGCGCTCAGGCCCCTTGTCAGAGCGCAGAGATAATACAGATCACTGGTCCCCAAGGACAGGTCGCTAACATTCAGCCATTTATTTTACCCTTACCATTAACCCTATGGGGAAGGGATGTTCTATCCCAGTGGGGGCTCCAAATTTCATCTCATTTTTAATTATGGCCACTGATGTGCAGCTCCTACCCGCCCTTAAGTGGACATCAGAAAAGCCGGTGTGGGTAGATCAGTGGCCACTCCCTAAAAAGAAGCTGCAAATTCTACATACATTGGTTAACGAACAATTGGAAAAGGGTCACATAGAATCATCAACCAGCCCCTGGAATTCCCCTGTTTTTGTCATCCAGAAGAAATCAGGTAATTGGCGATTACTTCATGATCTGCGGAAGATCAATGAAGTGATCGAGCCAATGGGGGCTCTCCAACCAGGAATGCCCTCTCCAACCATGCTTCCCCAAGATTGGCCTCTTGTTATAATAGATATAAAAGATTGTTTTTTCCACATGAAACTGAATCCAGCTGATTGCCCAAAATTTGCTTTTACTGTTCCTTCCATAAATCTAGCTGAACCTGTCCGAAGGTACCAGTGGTGTGTACTGCCCCAGGGAATGCGTAATTCCCCTGTTCTCTGCCAAAGATATGTATCACAAATTCTGCAGCCTGTTAGAGAAAGTCATCCAAACGTAATCATCTTACATTACATGGATAACATTTTAATCTGTCATCGACAATCTTCAGTGGTACAACGAGTTTTACACGAAATGTTGACCATTTTGAAAAACAACAGTTTCCAAATATCAGAAGAAAAAATTCAATTACAAGCACCGTGGAAATTCCTAGGATGGAAGGTCACCCAATCAACAATTCTCCCGCAGCAGATTACTATTAACCGTAATGTTTCCACCCTAAACGATCTCCAAAAGTTGCTGGGATCCATTAATTGGGTCCGCCCCCTCCTAGGAATCTCCACGGATGAGCTAAAACCATTATTCTCCCGATTAAATGGAGATCCCAACCTGGCTTCTTTTCGTTGCTTGACGCCAGAGGCAGATCAAGCTCTAACTCTGGTAGAACAGAAACTATCATCACAACAAGCCCATCGGAAACTGCCAAATATTCCACCTGTACTTTGTGTCTTGAGAAAACAATCGCAACCATTTGGCATTCTAGGACAACTTTCTAATAACAACACCAACTTCAGTATTTGGGAATGGGTCTTTTTACCAAATCAATTTTCTAAGACTCTAATTACTTTTCCTGAGTTAATTTCTAGAATTATTTTCAAAAGTCGCCTCAGGTGTTGGGAGCTCTCAGGGGAAGAACCCGCTGTCATCTATCTCCCCTTGACCTCCGAACACCTCGAACAACTGCAAGTAACGAGTAACGATTTTCAAATTTCCACAGCAAATTTTACAGGTCAGATGAAAATTCATTTACCAAACTGCAAATTCCTACAAAGGATTAGCGATATACCTATTCGGTTAAAATCCAATTTATCTAAAATTCCATTACAAAACGGCATCAGTGTTTTTACAGATGCCTCTGGGAGAACCGGAAATTCTGTAGTTACATGGAAATCAGGCGATCATTGGCAGCAAGATGTTCAAAAAATTCAAGGTTCTCCACAAATTGGTGAATTGCATGCAGTTGTTCGCGCATTTATGCTTTTTCAGTCTCGTGAACTTAATATTGTTTCTGATTCTTTGTATGTGGTTGGCATTGTAAAGAGAGCGGAGAATTCCATTCTGAAAGAAATCAATAACCGAACTTTATTTTCTTTATTTAAACAATTGTTATTCCTTGTCCACAGCAGAACACTTCCATTTTTTATTCTTCATCTACGTGCTCACACGTCATTGCCTGGTCCTGTGGTAGAGGAGAACCGGCGTGCAGACCAACTTGCAGGTATGAACATCGTCCCTCAGAGGTTTGAGCAAGCGAGACTTGCTCATCCCTTTTTTCACCAGAATGTGAGGGCGCTACAACATCAATTTGGCATTACCCAAAGACAAGCAAAATCAATAATTGGTTCATGTTCTGATTGTCAATTAATAACCCCAGTTCCAAAAGAGGGCACCAACCGTAGAGGGTTGGAACCTCTACAAATCTGGCAAACGGACGTTACACACATCCAAGAATTTGGCAAACTAAAATATGTTCATGTATCAATTGATACTTTTTCGAAATTCATTGTGGCAACGTCATTCTGGAGAAAAAAGCAAGGATGTCATCAGGCATTTTACGGCCGCCTTTGCGCACATGGGCGTTCCGACTGAGATAAAAACAGACAATGGACCAGCCTATGTTGCGCAAAGGACACGAGATTTCCTTGCTCTGTGGGGCGTAAAGCATAAACCTGGTATTCCCCACAATCCCCAGGGTCAGGCAATAGTAGAAAGAGCACATCTCACCCTGAAAAATCTGATTAAAAAGCAAAAAAGGGGGAGTCAGGGACTCACTCTGCATGAGATCCTGCAAAAGTCAACGTACGTTCTAAATTTTTTGAATCGGGCAGATGATAATTTTTCTGCGACACAAAGGCATTTTAGTAACCGAGCAGAAAACCAGTTTCCACAGAAAGCTAAAGTTATGGTAAAAGACCTAATTTCTAATGAATGGCTAGGTCCTCTCCCACTTATCACCTGGGGGAGAGAACACGTTTGTGTCTCAACAGATTCAGGAACCAAATGGGTGCCGTCGAGATGCGTCCGACTTTGGCACGACCCATCACCCTCCTCTTTGCCACCGTCATTATCAGCGACAACATCCTAGCAGATCCAGCTCTGAGCTACACGTCGCCTGGCCGTGAAATTCCCGGATGGATGCAACCAGAACGAGAGAATATATGGTTAAAGTTGGCCAAGGCAGCGCAAACAGACACTTTGTGTTTGCGCAATGAAATTGCGCAGAATCCTTTCCTGACGTGTTTATATGGTATCTCCATTAATAAGTCAGTAGACAGTCGACCATTTATGGAATCTGAACCCCAAGAAATTGAACTCATTGGCTCTTATCCCACTAACTACTGTTTTGATTTTAGGTGGACCGTGACCTTTAAAAATAGGCAACATGACGTCACCCCCAAAAGTAAGATTTATAAAGATGCTCAATGGTGCCCTCACCCAATTAGAATCCCCACAGAAAGAATACCTACCCCTAGATCACTCCCTAGAGGTCTTTTCATGATATGTGGAGACCGAGCCTGGTCAGGGATTCCAACCTTCCCTGTAGGTGGACCCTGTACCTATGGTAAACTAGCCCTTTTTAATCCTAAAAAGACCACCCAAAATTTAATCTCACACAGAAGGCATCCTCAAGAACTTAATGTCCCTCCTTATGCCCCTACACTCAAATCCGCTGTGCTCCCTCCTCCAGGACACACTTTTATTCATTTTCCACCAGATTGTGACCCATCCTTGGACATATGGTCCAAGACGAGCAATTTCTTTGCTTCAATTTTTGCCCCGGTAGGCACCGCACATGCTCTCTCAGTCATTTCTCATATGGGGTGCTGGTTAGAGAGAGAGGTCAATGCCACTAGTGCCGCAATCGCAGATTTGTTAGCAGATTCACAAAAATTGAAAGATGTTTCTTTACAGAATCGAGCGGCCATTGACTTTCTCCTTCTACAGCACGGCCATGGATGCCAAGACTTCGAGGGCATGTGTTGCCTTAATTTTTCTGACCACTCCCAATCTGTTGCTGCCCACCTGGAGGAGATGAGACAATTGATCCATAAGATCAATGTCTCACCCAAATATAACTCCCCTGACGTGTTTGACTGGTTGAATCTCCCAAACATCCCTAATTGGGTCAGACAACTTTTAATGACACTCTTCACAATAATAATATTCCTCATCCTTTTTGGTTGCATTTCCATTTGCCTTTTTACTTGTTTCAGAAAACTATTCCTTAAATCCGCATTTTTATTAAGTAAAAAAGGGGGAGATGTGGGAGATCTGTCTGCTGACCAACAAAGGGAACTATACAACAAGTTTAAGGACAATATAAGTGATCTTGAACAGGATAATACCTCTGTTTGATTGAACACAATTCATTAAGAGTTTTATTACTGTTCATATTGCTGTTGTTCAACTTTAGCCTATGCTAATTAATGTTTAAATCCNCCATGTATGTTTATTCCCCCTCCTCCCTGCCTTATTTGTCCTATGTACCGCCCTTGTCCCTCCTTCTCAACCCTTATATGTACCCAGTTCCTCCCCTTCATCCCTTGTTTGGCTAGCCACTCCCTGTTTCTAGGTGGTTCTGGGACAGACCCTATGAAAGGGGCTGTCGCCATTTTAATAAAGAT
>VZRE01009315.1:0-27879 GCA_013396775.1 Cephalopterus ornatus
ACAGATACTTAATTATAGAACCACGTCCCTGTGCAGACCAATGCACAACATCACCAACCTCTGTCACGGTAATACTCTATTCACAGTCCTATTCTACTGCTGCCTGTCCATAAACACCAATATGGGTGGGAGAAATCACAAGTAACCAATAAGAAACCCCTTGTATAACGCTGTACAGTCACGGACCAGGACCCTGTTCTCCAATGTGTTTTGCAAATGATTTCATTGAGGTGAAAGTTTAAAGAACATGCTCTCCATTACAGCCTCAGCATAATTACCCAAGTTCCTTCCCCAAACTCTTCTTTTTTCAAATGTAAACTGTCCAGCTGCTCTTGCAGTGAGCGGTTCTCTTGTGTAAGGAAAATGATTTGTTCCTTTAGCTCCTGAAGCTGATCACTTTCTCTGCAGCTATGATTTTCTGATTTTTCCTCAGCAAGCTGATCTCTCTCTGATGTGATGATTTTCATTTCTTCTGTCATTTGTGAGATCTATAAAAAATATGCAAAGACAGCGTTTCCATCAATTCAAAATCGAATGCAAAACTTTTGTTTGATTCACTCTTGTACAGTATTTTTAACATCAAACCACTCTGACCAAACCAGAAAAGCTACAAACCCAAGTCTGTGGCCTTTGTCACCTGTTACATTTTGATTTCTATCCTTTTAGGAATATCTGCTGCAATATTGGCCAGATTTTTAAGTAAAAAAAGCCTGAGAGGAAGAAGCCAAAGAAGAAACCCCTTGGATTATACTGTTGCATCTGTTCTAAAGCACACAAATGCTGAATACAAAACCACTGCCTTACTGGTAGCTAATACACTTCAAGAAAAATCTCATTGCACATACTGGCACAAAAACCAGTGGATCAGCCTTCTGCTGTATGTTGGGAACTGAGTTGGCATTGCCAATCACATTACACTTCTCATTGGGACTATGTTATAAATCATTAGCCTCATTCCTTCCCTTTAAGTAACTCTTACCTCATCTGCCATTTGCTATGCAATGCCACCACTCAAATCCACAACCAGGGGCATGCTAGTTAAGCAAAGGTTTATTAGAGTGTACTTTACAGCCTGAAGCTCTACACAAACAGATCAGCAGCTCGTAAAGGCTTGGGTCAGGCAGTGCTGTTTTCTTGCCTACTTGCTACCAAGGAGCTAGAAATTTTCTAAGGACATGCAGAAGAGACTATAAGCAGGTGCACTGGCTTGTTCTCACGCTGTTGGAAAACACACTGGAAGCATTTTTATTTTAAATTATTACATAAAGTTTTACCCGTGTTTCGAGTTCTTTAATGGTCTTTCCTAGTGCCTCTTCAACACTCAAAATATGAGATTCTTTTTCAGAAATACATTTTTCCAACTTCTTGACAGTGGCCTGGGATTGCTTGAGAGAACTTTGCGTATTTCTCAGTTCTTCATGTGCCAAGATGTTCTTTAGAATACAAGAGAGAAAATCGACATAGAAAATATAAATATCTTGCAATATTAGTAGGCACTCCTTGATTTAAAAATCCCACACAACCTGCCACTCCCATGCTCCCCTATGTATTTCAATACAATATATAGTGTTCTTACGCTCTTCCTCTTAACATGTATGGTCTATTTCTATAAGGGCAAAATTCCTACCATTGAAACTGTGTCCTTTATATCCTCTTTGAGTTGGTCTATCTCAGCTTGAAGAGACTCTCCTTTTTGCTTCAGGTAATCTTTTTCCTGGGTTAGAGATTTTATTTCTTCCTGGCATTCAGTTAGCTGCTGAAGAACTGCCTGGATCTCTGAATCCTTAGCCTCCAGTCTCAATTCACTAGTCCTTTCTTCCTCTTTTAATTGTTCCATTTCATTTAACTTCTGCTGAGTCCGAATAAAATCTTCTCTTAGCTCAAGAAGTTGTTTTTGTTCTGCTGTTTTTTCTTCCAGTTCTTTCGTTTTGCTGGAGAGCTTTAGTTTGCAAAGGAAAAGGCCAGACACTTTCATTGTAATGTAAAACTCCACTATGTGTACATGTTCTCACAGAATCTTATGTGAGCTTAGAAGGGCTGAGAGATAGGAAGTTCATAATTTCTCTTTAAGTTACTGCTTATACCCTTGCCCACATCAAATAAACATTTTTTAATGGAACTTTCTTGTGGTTTTTTCTTACCAGCAAAAGTCTTACTAAAACATAGACATAACACGTGAAACTGTAGCATAGCTTAGGAATTATCAAATCCATAGCTGGAATATGACAGACACACCAGCACCCAAAGTTTCGTCAAAAATATGTATCTTTGGCTCCCTTTTCTTCTTAAATATTTTCTTTAATATTTTTTTTCCTTTCTAATGGCCAATTTCTGTGGCAGTTCTCTTTGGTTTGAGTAGCTTGTGTTCTAAAAGGTCTCCAGTTCCCAATGAGGAAATTTTGTTTCTGTGACTTTATATAGAGCAGGTCAGAGCAGCAGTTAAAAAAAACACAAATATAATAAAGATATAACTTAAGTATGGGAAAAGAAGAATTAAAAGATCAAGTATGGAAGGAGAACCTGGAGCAATATATACACTTCTTTGCCTACAAAGAGACCATTGACAAGTGTAATCCTTCAGCATTATACCCTTGGCATAGAATAAGTAATATCCACTCATGCTAGAGGAAATCAATGATCTTGTCGTTTATAGCTTTAACAGTACTGCTCCAAAAACTTTTATTTTTTTTAATACTGTGAGTTAATTCCTTAAGTCCTATCTGTAAAAAGGAACGAGGTGACACTGACCTCTAATTTAATTTCATCCAAAGTTGTTTTATACTCTTGTGCTTCTTTAGAAAGACATTCTATTTGGAGCTTCATTTTTTCATTATTTTCTGATGTAGCTATGTATTTTTGTTCCATTTCTTCATGGAGCTGTTTAAGTGCCACATATTCTTCGTCAGACTTCATATGTTTCAGTTGTGCATCTGCTAGATCGTCTTTTGATTTTTCAATTTCTTCAGTCATGTGTTTAACTTTAATTTCATTATCAGCTACTTCAGAAAGCAGCTTTTCATTTTCCAATTTTAATAAGCATAACTCCTCACATTTTTCGAGAATCTGACAACAGAAAAGCAGTATTAATAGTATTTTTCCATCAGTATTTGCCATTAATACTAAAAACCACGTACATATGCAGATATAGGAAATAAAGTACAGGCAAGCATATTTCAAAATACATTGATTTTTGCTTCACTGGGAGGGAACTGTCTAGCAAGGAATCCTTAAAAGAGAGAGAAGACAGTCAAGCCCCTTCCAAAATCTGGAAATTACTCCTCTAACCCTAGATGTTCTTTAATACTTCCTTCTTCGTATGTTTGAACTAAGACTGGACTCCTAAACTGAATATTTAGGTGTATCAATACTTTCTTCATGATAGAGAGTCTATGAAGTTGTTAACATCTAATGAAATTTTGTTGATTACTGGAAGTAGACCACTGGATAGTCTACTTTTGCAAAGCGTTAATGAGTTTGTGAGATTACTTGCCCTGAATAGTTTTCATTGCACATACTTAGTAGCAGGTATTTAAGGACAAAGAAACCCAGAAAGTGTTTGCAAACAAACCTCTTAAAACATATTTCCAGCACACTTAGTCTACTGAGCTATGACCTGCCAGGAAACAAACAGTTTGCTTCCACATTTTCCAGAATTTACAAGGTAAATCTCTCACTCCTCAAGCAGCATTTCTGCTAAGAGATTTTGACAATTTCTCTTTGCCCAAACTGACAAAAAAAATCAGTTTTAGAATAGTATCCAGGATCAAACACCATTGTATCTATATGCTCAGTTATCAATAGTGACCATGGCAAATAGGCACACAAATGTTGGACTAGAAAATCCAGATAAACTATAGCAGACTCTGACTAACTATGTGATCTTAAACTTATTCCTAGGTACAAATATTAAATACCTGAGAAACAATAATTTAACAAATTTAATTGTAAAGTCTCAGGTTATTTTATTCAAGATAACTTTTGGTTTCAAAACTTCATATCCAGTAGGCCTCCATTAATACATTACCAGTCAAGTACAATACAAAATAAAGAAAAAAAGGTTAGGGGTTTTTCTTACCTCTTCCTTCTGCATCTCCACAGTTTTTGGTAGAGACTGAAATTCTGATAGCTCGTTTACTTGTTTTTGTAGAAGTGCATTCTCTTTCAAAGCTTTTTCTAGTTCTTCTTTTAAGTCAGCTGCCTTTTTTTCCAGCTCCATAGGAGTGAGCAAATCTAGAAAATTAACAAGTTTAGATTGGTAAGCGAGTGCAAGAGAAGAAAAGCATGTTTTAAACTAAGCAGAAGATTTATAACGCATTCTGGATGTCAGGTAAGCATAATTCTAGAGAAGGATATTTTACAATGGCCAACAATTTAGCTCCTACTCTGAGTTCAGTCATCACCTGTTAGGTTGCCACCCAGTTTATATTAAATTCTCCCCAACAGCCTTCACTAACTTGACTGTCTTTGTGCAAAATACAAAAAATACAAAATACAAAGTTGCAGTTTTCCAAAAAGTTCAAGAACGTTCTAAAGCAGTTACTACATACCAGATACCCTAGTATTTTTACATTGACAGAATCTCCAAGTATTTGGGAAAACAAGAGCTGAAGTCTTCTCTATCTTCCCCCTCCCCAAGACAAGACAAAGGAAGGGTGAGGGGAAAAAGCACCACCTGGAACAGTACCTTTTGGAACTTTACCCTCCATCAGTGAAGTTAGTCTTAAGTTTTCTTGAAATACAGATTGCAACTCCCTCTGCAAGTCAGCTTGCATTTTTCGGTAACTGGCTTTTCCTGCTTCTATTTGGCTTTGATATAATTGAACATCCTTTTGCATTTGGTTGTGATTATTTAAGAGTTCATTCTTCAGGAAAACAATAAAACATGCAAGTCACACACAAAATAAAAGTCTACTTGCTTAACAAATAGTGCATTTTTCTGTTGTCACTCTGAACAGCTTTGGCTTTGATAAATAGGGCAAAATAAGCCAATATTTAACAACTGCATTCCTGTCAGAGCCCTCTAAGAAAACATACCTTAGAGGTCAGGGCCATAGCTGCTGCTACTATTTTGTCTTTGCTCCTTCAAAGCTCAAACTAAGCTCCATACCACTTTTGAGTTCACATCTCTTATTCTCTTCTGTTCTCTGGTAAAATGAGGTTTGAAGTCTTACATTCCAGTAATGCCCTAAAAACTGTTCCTTTGCTGTGGTTGTCTACTGGTAAACCTAAAACTAACCACCCACTCCTGTGGCAGAAGCCTCTATTTTCTTTTTATCTTTTTCCTGAAGACCCATTTTCCATGAATTTCATAATAAAAACATTACTTAGAGTATCTGGAGAAAGTTAATGACTTGTGCTTTCTTGTGAAGCTTGTGCTCCACTACTCTGATTGCCTTCTTCACTGGTCTGAAAGCAGACAGGCCCTTAACAGCATTTGGTACAGCTATAAATGCAGTTCAACAAGTACTTGCCATCTTCTCCTTCAGCTCCAAATTTTCAGTTCTGAGAAAAGCAGATTCTTTTTTGGCATCCAAGGCTATGGCTTCACTATCTAAGAGGGATTTATTCAGCTGCTGAATTTCCTCAATTAGCTTATCAGAATCTCCCTGAAAAATATTCAAAGAATTAAAAAATTATTTAGACATAATAAAGCAAATGTGTTCATTATAATGTGGTTAAAATGTGAATATAACCCAGCAGAAAACTCGAGTTTACCACTGAAAAAGATGTCTCTTTTTCCACTCTTGCTTTTTGTAATTCTTCCACACGATTCTGTAATATTTTTATTTTGTTCTCTTTCTCTCTCAGCTGTTCCAATTTGGAATTTATTTCTGCCTAAAAGTTGAAGGAAAAAGACAGAAGGAAAATTCTGACCTGAAAAACCAAACTGGGCACTACAGTCTATCAAAAACCTGCACAGAAAGAGGTCAGGGGTTTTAGATATGTCCTCCTTACAGCTGGTAAGACTAACCAAAGTCCAATGATGTCTGTCATGTCCACAGCAAATACAGTATTTCAAGATAAACAAACCAAGAACATTTCATACAATTCTTACTGCACGTAAATGCATGGAGAGGCTCACCTCCAGTTCCTCATTGTACGCTTCAGAATTTGAAACTAGATTCTTTAAGTTGGTAATTTCATGCATTAGTTGTATCTGTGGAGCAAATTGAAGCAAAATTGCAGAGGATGTTAGAAAGCACCCACACCAATAAATTTTAGTTGCCAATACCATGAAAACGAGCAAGGTCTAGCTTGTGTTTTCTTCTGTAGTAGTGGGCATAGCATATATACACACACATATCTATTGAAACAGCTGTAAAGCAAGATGCTACATATTCCTTCAAATGGATAGATGAGATGCCAAGCTCTGTTTTTAGCTTCCCAGTAATTAGAAAGGATTCAAGCTATCTACAATAGCTTGAGAAGCAAGAGCAATGTGATCAAAGCAATTAATGCAGAAATTGTACAGATAGGACACAAATTCTAGTCATGTTAAGCAGCTTTTTGTGGCACAGTGCAGATATTTATGATTTAACCTATTCATTAACAGGAATGATAAGGTGCCAAAATTGAAGTAAAGCAAGCCATGAACACATTCAGTGGCATTCTCTGAAAGAAGGCACAAGTAGAAGACTAAATAGAAAGGCACTTCTGAAATTTAAGACCTCCTTTCTTTTGGTCTTTGTTAGAAAAGCTTTATGATAAGCACTCTTCTGCAAGTACTTCTGTATAGTCACAAGCATAGGTAAGGAGAAAATCCAATCTGTAATTTTAAGATCAGTGAAAAGCTTTAAAACAAGCGCTCTCCTGTGAGTATTCCTATGTAATTTACTTTTACAAACTGACGGTTTTCAACTAATGTATGTAGTGAAGTATGTGACCTTTCAGTATTGCTGTAATTAATCTGCTACATGGGCATCAGTAAATGCTTACATTTTATGGACTGTCTTCAGGTATCTGAAAACTTGAATCATTCAAAAAGCAATTCTTGAAATAGAGGCTACTTTAGGACACTGCATGTGTGTTAGATACAGTTTTCCATGCAAAGTTTTTGTGTAACTGAGGATTTGTTAAACATTGGCTAAGGCAGATAGTACAATTAATCTAGCATACAAAGGGTCTTCTAAAAAAATCTTAGATACAAGATAAATTAGAGTATCTTATGGATCCATTTTCTTTAAGGTCCATAAATCTTTGTTGGGAACATAATGAAAATAAGCAGTGATATTGTTAAATTGTAACTGAAACAACAGTGCAAGAAGAGGTAACAAACATTAACCTTAATGTCATGATCAGACAATATTGAACAATCTAATGTGGACAAATAAACTCCAGCAAAGGTACCAGGAAAGAAACAGAATAATACATTCATGTCTCAACACCTCAGGTTGCTGGTTTTGGGTTTTCTTTGGGCGTTAATTTATTTCACAGTCTAGCCTTTGGGCAGCTAAATACATATTAATGGTATTAGGTTCTGAAGTTAGAATCAGAGCACAAAACATTTGGACAAAAAAGGTACTCCACTAACTGCACAAGGAGGTGAAAAGAACTGAAAATCAGCATTTCCTGTATCATAAGTCATCCAATAGATAAGTTTACGCTTCTTCTGACTTCCTGGCACAAAATACAATGTTTCTATTTTTCAGACATTACTATTCACACTATTATTTTAAAATATTTCATGACTAAGTTAAATAGTATGTTAAAAGTTAACGCTCACATAGTCCATGGATTACCAAAAACCAGAGCTATCTTGTAAACCGAGATGTTGTGCACAAGAAAGATGTGATATAGTTTAGCAATCATACTGTAACTTCAAAACAGTTGTAAAATGTATTTAAGCAGCAAAACAACTGTTTTACTGAAGTCTAGAGTGAAATCCAGATCGTGTATTAAAAAATCATATATAGATACATATCGACCTACACACAAATATACCTTTAACCATATATAACTCTCCAAAAATTTGTCTGAATTTTACACTCTAAGTAAATCCAGTTTAAATCCTGGGTTCATTCATCCTGTTGCCAAATGTAGTTGTTTGTGAATCAACATCCAAGTCTATGTACACTGAATAAACTCTAGAAAACATTTGAGCATAAAGAATTCATATCTATTTCAATGCACCTTACCTCATGATCTTTTTGTGTTTGTTTTTCCAGTGCTTCAAATTCATCTATTTCTTTTTTTTCCTTCAGTTTCTCCTTAATTTCTTTTATTTCTAATTTCAACTGCTCATTTTCCAACACTAGGTTATCCAGCTTAGCTTGCAGGACGTTGGCCTTATTTACAGCGATATCCTGAAGAAGCAGCACAGGAAACTTTAGAAGCTGTTGCTGGAATGTCAGTCTTATTTTCTAGAAAATTCAGAACAGACCTACCTTTTCAAGTGCTATCACTTCACAGAGTTGCACAGATTCTTCGAAGTCTTTTTGAGTCTAGAAAAAGAAACACTCTCAATTAACAGATCTACAAGATAAGTTGAGCATTATATTCCTTGTTGCTTGTCTTTTCACAGCTAGTCCTGTTTAAATACCAAAGTTTACTGGAGCATTTGCCATAAATGTGTAGAAGCACAGAACCATCCCACAGCTTTGCAGAGGTGTCCAAGAGACTTACTTTCTAACCAGTTATAATAATTCTGCAGACACATAGAATAATACTGGTGTCCTACAGAAGAGTAAGGCTGATCTTACTGAGAAGTATATTATGCATATATGCATATATGCACAGTATTACAGCTGAAATAGATTATGATGTTACCCAAGTCATTTTAGGTCCAGCGATCCATTCTAGTTCTGAAATTTGATCAGGAACCGGACACTGATTGTCATATTCGGAATTATCTAACATAGCTGAAAAGAAAGATGTATGAAAAAAAGTATGAGTAGATTTTAAACTAGACATCAAGAATTTTCTTGTAAAACAATTTTATGACATTGGAAACAATCATTCAGTGGCAAAACATAGCACACTGAGTTCTGACTCATGATTTCCTGTTATGAAAGGGAACACCACTGAAGTTCAGTCTCTACACTTATGCTGACCACCTTATCACAAGCTAATGAATACTAAACCAAAACCAGAATCAACTTATTCCCTTTGGGAAATTAAGTAATGCAATGCTTGCAAACTTATCTATCAGGAATTTCATAGAATGGTTTGGGTTGGAAGGGACCTCAAAGACCATCCAATTCCATCTCCCGTCCCTCTATGGGCAGGGACAGCTTTCACTAGACCAGGTTGCTCAAAGCCCCATCCAACCTGGCCTTGAACACATCCAAAGGATGGGGCAACCACAACCTTTCTGGGGAACCTGTTCCAGTGCCTCACCACCCTCACAATGAAGAATTTTTTCCCAATATTCAGTCTAAACCCACTCTCAGTTTAAAGCCATTGCCCCTTCTCCTATCACTACATGCCCTCTCCAGCTTTCCTGTGGGCCCCTTTCAGATCCTCAAAAGCCACAATAAAGTCACCCCAGAGCCTTCTCTTCTCCAGGCTGAGCAATGCCACTTTTCTCAGCCTTTTCTCATAGGAGAGGTGCAATGCTCCATCTCTCTGATCATCTTTGTGGCCTCTTCTGGCCTCGCTCCAGCAGGTCTATGTCCTTCCTGTGCTGGGGACAGCACTCCAGCTGGGGTCTCACGAGACCAGGGTAAAGGGAGGGGCAGAATCACCTCCCTTGACCTGCTGGCCATGCTACACATTATTTCACCTGGGATAGCAACTATGCTCCCACTTTTTAATTAAAATGAACCTTATTTCCAACACAAGAATGACCATAATTAGTGTGCTAAATCTACTTCCCTTCCAGGCAGGATTCTTTTCTGGCAGATAAATGTGATTTCCTTACAGGCTACAGGCAACTTTCAAAACTGGGTTCATGGAATATTATTTGAGTACAGTGGCAACTACGTTTAGCTTTCGTATTGTTAGCAAGTTGATTTGCTTTTTAACTTAGAGCTATTAAAAAGGGATTATTTCTGATTTCAAAGCTGCTTTGCAGACTTTCCTTATTTTTTCCTGAAGTTACTTACAATCCTCTGCATCTGGTAGTGCTGACAGAGACATTTTCATTTTTTTTGTTTCAGTCGGCACGTCTTTTTCAAAGTCTTCAAGAAAACTCACATTTGCCTGTTTTATTTTACCAGGAGCCCAAGTAACCCTTCTTCTTCTCTTGGTCTTTAAAAAAACATTTACAGAAATAATAAAACAGATAAAAATCAAACCAGTACGTAGAGAGTAAATGTTGCATTAGGCTAGTTCTGTAACAGTACCAGCAGCTAGCTAGACAGGGTTTTGCAGTTTACTCAAAATTTACAGCATGGTAGTTCGAAAGCAAAAGCATCTGCAGTCTTTTTACTGCAAGGCAACACTGAATTATACTTGGAAGTTATTTTAAAAGTTAGCCTTTTAAAAATATGGAAAAACAAGTGAAAATTGCTTATCATACTTATTCTTCATTGTCAGTATAACCCTATGTATTTAATATTACCTTTCACAAAGCATTTCAGAGCCCTCAAGTAAGATCTAGAACAGGTGCTTACTTTAACATTCTCTTTTGAGGCAAAGGAAGCAGAGGTCACCAGCATCTCAGTTAAATTTCGTATCTTGTCTTCCTGTACTTTCTGGAGAGAATTTTTTTCTTCCAGCAGCTGGGCCAATTGGTCCTTTTCCATTGCATGAATTTGAGTCTTTGAAGACACCTTCCATAAAAAGAATATTAATCAAACTGACTGTTTAAGAGCACAAACTACTCCTACAAAAGAGACACAATTACTGATATTTAAAAACAACTACACACATATATTCTTTAAAATCTGGAAGAGGAGTTTTTAATCTTTAATAATGAAACTAACAACGTAGTCTACAATTTACCTGCAGACTAAGTACTTAAAAGGGGTCAAAACTCCTACAAACAATAGAGCCTCAGATTTTTCTAGGCATTAAAAAAAAAAAAAAAAGCATTCTTTCAAATATAACATAGTTTAGATGACCTTCCCACGGTGCTAGAAGCCTGAAGCTCTTTCAGAACTACGATTCAATTGTCAAGTAACAGCAAGCTACTCTAATGCATGTGGTCTCTTTAAATTCAAGTACTGAAAATGTATTGTTTTGAAAGTAACAGCTGTTTTTTGACAACTTTATCATAAGCTTACAATGCTGTAGAGTAATTCAAAGTTCATACGGAATTTTCCAACAAACTTTTCTGTACTACTTTCCACACTACTTACTATCTCAAAAGATAGCAAACATACTCCCAGGTGCAAATTAATTACTGTTAAAAATAAGAGGTCAGTTATTTTTCATACACTGTTTTGTGGGAAGTTACTATTGTTCATTTTCTAAATGTATCTTCTGACTATACATGACCTAAGTTTTGCCACTGATCTTAATGCAGTTGCAACTTCTTGCAACTCCAACTAAGGTTAAACATCAGTAAGGGGGAAAAAATATGGATTAAGTTGTGATCTTTAATGGACATTCAGCAACTTCTTATTTTGCAATTAATTTTGATCTGTTAAAGTGTGCTATAATGCGTGACAAATTTCTTTTTCTTAATTATATTAACCTACTGAAAGAAAGCAATTCTTTTAGTTGATCTCAGTCTTAGCTTTCACAGATATGTTGACTGTCAGCAGTTGTTCTAGACTATACATCACCTTTTCAAGTTCTATTCTCTCAGTAAAAACGACAAATATCACTTTAAACACTTTACCAACTCCTGCAAATTTAGCTGCTTTTGGTTTAAAACAAGTGGTTTCCAAACAGCTATCAGTACTAAGGATAGATTAATTTTAAGGAGATTATTACATACTTCCTCCAGCTGCTTTTTCAAATCCAGAATTTCTTTTCGGTATCTCTTCAGGAGAGCATCATCATCAAGTACTTCATTGACTTTTGGTGTATTCTTCATTCCTTTGGCTGTATTGGCAAACTGGAAGAATATTCTCTCATGGGCAATAGGTTTGAGAACAAATATTCTAAAAAGACTTATTCTGTCCCATATTTCCCAATAGAATTAAAGGGAGAGTTTATTAAGTAAAGAGCAGCATATGATAAGGACACAAATATCAGAATTTGTTTATTTTTAATGTATTCTGAGATTTGAAAATTAAGCTTTCTTTGCTTGATATTAATACCTAAAACACGAAGCATAACATTTAAGTAAATATATCCCAAGTTATTTTTATTTAATAAAAAGCTCAAAAGACCACCAAAAAGGAAGACAATCCTAACTAAAGAACAGAGTTCTTTAACAGTTCAATTACCCTCCTTTCCTGTAGTACCTAATATCTTGTGTTAGCAAAGATTTGTTCTGTGTTCGGAAAAGACAAATGAGAAGAGAGGTTATCTCCTGCCTGCAAGAGAAGGAGCTTTGTTCCAGCTCCCAGAAAGCTTTAGGTAGACAACTTAATACAAGATGACAACTGGGAAAAGATTCTGTATACAAAACAAATATTTCATACTCCGAGTCCACAGAAGCCCTTTAGAACATCCAAGTCATTAAAGATCCATCAGATTACATTTTCCACCCCTTCCCTATCTACAACAAATCCTTCAGCCAGAATAGTGCTGGAGAAAAGGTGAGAAGCTTTACCTGAAGAGTACTGAGTGTTTCATCAAAAGAAACAGGAGTAATTGTGCAAATAATAACTGTTTTAGCATTTCCTCCAAGGGAGTTCTGCAGAATTCGAGTCAGCTTGCTGTCTCTGTAATTTATGAAGCTAATGAAAAAGAGGTAAGGAAAAAAATTCATTCAGATTTTTGCATAGAAAAAACTCACAGTAAATATATTTTCTAGAGATAACAGGTTATTTGAAACAGTAATCTACATAAGATTATAAATAAAGGATTTTAATTTCTTAGTTTAGTAGTGACTTATAACAGATATATGAACAGTTGCTTACCCAGAAGGGTCATCACAAAGTTTTTTGATAACTTGACCCAGAATGAACAAGCTCCGATTTATATTGCAGCCTTCTTTCAATCGGACACCTAGGTACCACACAGTAATGTTTTTAATTATTATTATTATTTTAAATTTAAAACATTATTAAGATACATTTTCAACCTGTCAAGCTTGTGTGCTATGTTATGCTCAGAAGGATTATCCAAGAGTTGAATCTCAAGTGCCACAATGCACTATGACCCATCAGCAGGCAGTATCAAATCCTTCATAATAGCCAAAAAGCATCAAAGTAAGAAATTAATCACAAATGAACATTTAGAACCTTTATAGAGTATGTATCTGGTGCTATAAGAACTCTAATTTTGTTTCCTGTTTAAATTTTGTAAATGCCCACATTTACATGCATTACAAACCAGCCTTAGATACAAGTTTTGGGTTAATCATTCTTCATAAGAGAGAAAGAACATTTACTTGTGTCCCTCTCAGATCACTTTTTTCTGATTAAGGCATTTTTGTGCAGCTTCATGCTGTCACTGTCATCAGCCAAGCTTCTCATTAGCTAAAGAACAAGCCATCTATTCCCTCTTCACCTTTACATACAAATCCCCAAAAAGCTTCCAGTGATTTTGTTATTACAGGTGAATCTTCATTGATTCCTCTCCATTGTGTTAGTTCAGTGCATGACTGTTGCCGGGCCTGCTACTCTAGAAAGGCATATTACTATTTAATTGTTTGCACTTTACAGCATTTACAGTATTTTCCTGAGTAGATCCTGCCCTACCAAGGGGAAAAGAGCTTATTTATAAGCAATAAGTAACACAATAGCACATAGATCAAATAATTTCCTATCACAGTCTCTTGTTATGGTTAATTAACATAAATGGTCATCAGGAGAGCCCTATTTAACACTCACCTTCAGATCCTGTTTGACTAGCTCTTTCGCTGCCTGCCAGATCTACCAAGTTCTGCAAATGTATTAAATATTTCATAGGTTAGTTCTGAGAAAATTTAGTTTAAATCCTCTTAGTTCTAAATCTCTGCTAAGAATTTCATAAACTACAGTTACACTTAAAAAAACCCCCAAGAGGTCTGTCATTATTGGAAATAATCCATAGCTGCTAGACACACATCAACCCATACTTTCAAGGTACAAAAGAACATGGAATAAGTTTCTTTGAACTCTATTACACCACCCCAAACAGTATTTCAAACTTGCAGTCCAAAAATCCCTACCCTCAGTAACCAAAAGATAATACTTCTGTATTGAGAAACTGTGTTTAACTACTAATTCAAGCCATAGGAATCTTTCATGGGAAAAAGAACCTAGATGAGATTATCTAGCATGCTGTCCTGAATCAGCTGTCTCTCTCATCTTGCCTGTCACTGTGGGGATAAGGAAAAGAAGAAATTAAATACCAGGGGAAAAGCCTCGCTCTGAATCTGGTTCAAAGTCAACTAGAACTTCACAACATCCCATAATGATTTGCCTGAGCAAGTAGCCCTTTAGTTGGGTTTTGTTTCAGGAGGGTAAAATCCTGTGCTAATTCCATCAAGCAGCAACAGACCAAAAAGGCCAAAAACCTCTCCCCTTACCCAACATAGTAAAGGTTACTATAAAGTCAGGCGGAACAGGCCAAAGGGTAGGATTAGTGTAAGAAAAGTAAATACCATAACTTATAGCAAGCAAAAAAGGAGGTAGTAGCTTGCTGAGATAGTGCATGAACAGTGTTTACATTCAGACCCTGAGCTTTTTCACGTGAAGCCAAAACAGAAAGCTCTTTCCACAATGCGTCTGATTAATGCTATTGCCAGTTCTGAATTAACAGTGCTTTTGCAGATTTTAGCAAGCTCAAATGGTTTCATGCTGATTCCATTCCTCCAGTTGTTTCAGATTATTTTGTAAGAATGAAGAAAAGGCTGTAGAGAAGGCTTCTGAAACCATAACACTCCCCTAGAGATCATCAGTTGTATTCCCCCCAGTTTATGATACTTCATATACCAGTAATCCACCAAAGAGGTTCTAGGAGGGGTTACTTGTGAAAAAAATTAATCTTCTGGTCATTGCAGCTGTAGGGCATGTGTTCTCTTAACAACAACTTAATTTGAGGACAAGAGAAGTCTTAAGGTTACCATTTATTTACAAATTATTTCACTGAGCTTGTGGGTGGTCAGAAGCAACTCTAGGGGAAAATATACTTAATAAAATGCATTAGCACTTTGACATAGCCCTGGAAGGGCTACATAACACTCCCCAATCCAGCATAAGTAATTCCCATACAAGAATTTCCTTTGGTGGGAAGTTATCCTCTAGGTAACACCCCAGGAGTCTCCCTCTATACTTAAGAGACTTCTGCTAGAAGTTAACAATAAAGCATATTTGTAAGTCATTATGAAGTATCATTATTCTCTCAAACAGGTGGTAACAGCAAATTCTCTAGCTAAACTGTACTCCAAGAAACCATTAAATAGACACTTACCAAGTGGGAAACCATGACTGCTCCATCACAGTTTGCATTAGCAGGGTCACTTCGTTCTCTGCTTTCAATGATCTAGAAATGCAATAAAGTGCAATCAAGTTTTTTTCAATTTGAAAACAATAAAACCACTTCTAATAGTGAAGCAGTTTTTACCATTCTGAAGATCGTGTGAGAACGGCTGCTGTGTTCATTCATTTTTGTTTCTCCATAATGGCGATTTCCTGTCAAAAACAAAACAGAAGCAGAAGCATTCTAATATTGATAAAATGGAGATAACCAGAAAAAAGCAAAATTTAAAAACTTTCTGAAAGATACTGATTTCTGAATATAAACTCAAAAAGATATCCCATGATTCCAGATATACCTGATCCATCAATGTTTTTTTAAAATATCAGCTAACACTGGCTAAATAACTTACTTTCTCCTTTTCTTATCCATTCCATAACTTGTTCTGGGGCAACCACTACTTCTTCAATCAGATCTTCTACATATGTGTTCCTCTATAGAATAAACACAGTCATAAATTTTACTGAACTCCAAAACTCACTTCAATACATGAAGTTAACATAACCAGCAATTATTTTGTTATTTATTCAACAGTTGAATGTCTTTTTACTCCAAACACAAGGGATGGGTAAAGTTTAGGCCTTCATCAAAACTGCGGCCTAAAGGCACAAGAATCAAAAAACAGAGATTTAGAAAGTTTCCTAAAAACAGAACTGCTGGGGGAATATCCTTCTGGACATTTTCTGAGGGAATCCAGGAATATATTTCTCAGTAAATGTTATAAAGATATAATCATACAACTGGTAAATTTCTCTTCTCATGTTCCAAAAACACCCATCGTTTAGGGAATCGAAATAAAAAAACCCCAGAACAATAAAACCGACAAACAATCAACTTTTATTATTTGCTACAAAACTTTATATAAAAAAACTGAAGATGGTGTTAAAGTAGATTTCTTTTTCTATAGTGATCATCTTACTGAACAGTTCCAGTCTCGTGGTTATTCCATGATTACAGTGGAAGAAAAGTATATCTACTTTGTAAAAGGTAAACTAGCTGCAGAAAGCCCACTGTTGTTATTCTACTGTATCAAGTGTCCTTCTGCTAATGCTGAAGATACAATTACACAATTTGACCCAGAAAAGCTTTCAACTAGATGCCTCTGAAGGCATTTTGTTTTCAAATTCTTTTCCTACAAGCAAATTCTTTTCCTACTACATAAGATCCACTTACATTAACATCCTCACGAATTCCCAGAGGCTTCTTTTTCCTACTATCACAAAGCAGATCTGTAATGGTTTCATTATAGATTTCCATGTAAGAAACCCTTAGCAAGAATTCTCTATCTGGACTCTAATGTTGAAAGAGAAAAAAAAAAAAAAGGAAATAAATAACAGACTAACTGATGAACATCTTTTAATGCAAGTATTCTTAACTCAGAGATATATGTTTGGATATCGTTCTACAGATTTCTTTCCCCTCATCCTCTCTGTAGAATTAGCATCTACCAATACAGAGTAATTTTTCTTCTATACCACCTCTTTCCAGCTGCATTAATGGTATATCACTTCTAATAGGTTGTAAAATTAAGAAAACTGCCCCAGAGAAGCATGACAATGGTTTTCCCACTTAAATATCCTTTCCATAATCAATTTCCTCCTGCTTAGGCTTTTTCCTCTCTGTGTACCTTGTCTTCTCTCTCTGCTTGTTTGGATTTACTTTGCTGCTGCTTCTTCCCCTGTCTCCCTGGTAGAGAATACTGGGGTGAGGAAAGGCTGCACAATGGACTCAGGGGAAGTTTTCTTGGCTTTAGTTATTTTTATAAACCTCCTAAGGTACCCTGCACCTCCTTAAAGGAGTAGAGACCATTTCACTTAACTGGTAACGATTACCTGATACCCTCCAGGCAGAAGCAAGTGCTCTGCAAATCATGTTTTGGAAATCACTGTTTTAACTTACACCTTCTCCTTACTTTTATTAACCTTGAGCAATTAGTGATTCTTTTGTAAGTCTCAAATAAGTAAATACAGTGTCATATTCTTCCCACTAAAAAAAAAAAAGTCTTTATTGTAGTTAATTTTTTAGACTTTTAAAAGAGCAGAATAAACACAAAGCTTCATGTTACCTTATCTATCACATGAATGAGTATTTATTTATAATTGTAATCAATGTTTAACATATTTGAAAATTTAACAACCCTCCTCAGTGTTGCTCTGATTTAATTTCAACTACAATCTTTTTGTTTTAAACCACTCATCTTTTCCAGGCTAGCAAAGCAACTGCAACGTATAGTCCAATATAAATTCATTTCCTTCATAAGCTCCTTGATACTAAAAATAACATTTATGTAATGATCACAAATATTACTAGTCCTTTCAGTCACTTCGATGTAATGGAATTGCTCACCTCACAAATAATTTTGAAAACATGTTGAATTGCCTTAGGGATAATGCCCACAGAGTCTTCGTTTCCCATCATTGTGTAAGTCTTCCCTGAAGCAGTCTGTCCATAAGCAAAAATTGTGCCTAGAAAGATGTTTAAGTTTTACCAATTATTTCTAAAACACATTACAAATGGTATTTAAACACAGTTTTAAAACTTACCATTATAACCTCGCACAGCTGACTGTATAATTGGAACAGCTACACCATCATATAACTGCTGAGTGTTGTCACTCGAGTGAAAGACACGATCTTAAAAACAAATTAAAATAAAGCATGTGAATCCCTTGTATTGCAAGTCAAAACCAACCCGTCATCTTACTCAGTATCCTTGACTTCAAATCCAATAAATAGTAATCATTGTAGGGTAATTCAAACATAAAATACCATTGTGGCACTACTAATCAGGCTTTTACAATTTTATTTTAAAATAAATATTAAGCACGAAACCAAGAAAGACTTGATGCACAGATGACAGATAAGTAATAAAACTGTAAGAATGACGGACACAGTTAAACAATCATCCTATTTAGTACTAAAAAGTTATGGCTAGTTTATCTGTGAGGATTGTGAATCTGACAAGAAAGGCTAATTGTTCCTCTGAAGCCCATGGAGGACCACTGGGGTGCAGAGATCCACCTGCAGCCCATGGAGAAGCCCACGCTGGAGGAGGTAGATATCTGAAGGAGGCTGTGACCCCATGGGAGGCCCAAGATGGAGCAGGGTCCTGCTGGAGACCTGCAGCCCATGGAGAGGGAAGCCCACACTGGAGCAGGTTTTTCCCAGGTAGAACTTGTGGGGGACCCACATCGGTACAGCTCATTGGTGAAGGACTGCACCCCATGGAGGAGTGACCCACAGGACAGCAGTTTCATGAAGAACTGTTGCCCATGTGATGGACTCACACCAGAGAGGTCCATCAAGGACTGTCTTCCATAGGAACGACCCCATGAGAGCAGGGGAAGGACTCCTCTCCCTGAGCAGTGGCAGAAACAACAACTGACTGTAACCCCCATTCCCTGTCCCCCTGCACGGCTCGGGGAGAGGAGGGAGAGCATAGAAGGAAGGAGGGGTGGGAGGGAAGGTGTTTTTAAGATTATTTTACTTCTCACTCTTTTGCCTATGATGGTGATCAGTAAATGACCTCTCCCAGTTCTTACCTCAACTCATGAATCCTTGGCTGGTTTTTTTTCTGTCCTCTGTCCAGTTGCAGAGGGAGAATGAGAGAGTGGCTTTAGTGGGTACCTGCCATCCAGCCAGGGTCAGCCCACAAGCCCCTACCCCTTCTCCCTAAATGCTCTGGACTAGCCCTGGTCTAGTCCGTTTGTAACTGGATTTCACATGAAAAGAATCGAGTTCATGTGTTCCAAAGCCACTAGAGAATAAACCAGAGCAGAGAAAGCAACGTCCACGAGGAAGCTGACTTCAAAATCACATTCCCAGTGTTGCCTAAACCAGAAATCACGTGTGCCCCAAGGACAGTTCTTCAGATTTTGAACTTGGAAAAGTTCAGGGACACTGCAGGAAGCTCAGGGCACTCACGATGACACGTTCAAGGAATACAGTAGCGGAGGTCCGCATAAGCATCAAAGAATTGCTTTCGCATTCTTACCGTAACTAAATATTTTGGTACCATTCACGTCGGAAACAGTATTATTTTCACTCTTCCAGTGCAGGGACACTTTATCTCCTGGAGCATTTTCTCTAAGAGAGGAAGATACGCTGTTACCTTCATGGGGCGAGGGCTCTGCTCCCGTAACACGGACCCCTGACCGCGACACCCTCTGCCCCGGAGGGATCCGGATCCCTCCTTCCGCCCCGGGGACGGACACCGCGCTCCTGCCCCGGCCCCCTCACGGTGCTGGGGGGCACGGCAACATTCCAGGGTAAGTGGCGCTGCAGCCTCCCCTTCCCGCCTGCCCGGAGCCTCACCTGGCGATGAGCGGCCGCACACGCACGCAGACCGTGACCGCGCCCTCGTCCGCCATGCCCGCCTGGGACAAGGGGGACCGGGAACCGGGACCGGGACAGGGACCGGGGACCGCCCGGCACAGACAGCACTCGCCCCAACCGCCACCGCAGTTTGAACTGCTCCAGAGACCGCTTCCTATTGGCTCACGTGGGACGGACGCCGCACGCGGAGCGTACCACTCGCCTTCAGCTGGGGGGGGAGGGGGGAAGGAGCGAGGGGGACGGGCAAGGAAAGCGTAGTGAGCGACAGGCTGAGCAGCCCCTGAGCTGTCCCGTGACACCCCCCTCCCGTCTGCCGGCAGCGCTGCGGTGGTGCCGCCCAGGGCGCCGGCAGGGCCGCTGTTCGGGGACGAAGGGGTGGCTTCGCCGCGGGAAAAGCTCCGGGAGCGTCGAGGCTGACCGTGAACCCAGCGCCAGCGTGTTCACCGCTAAACCATGTCCTCAAATGCCACAGCTGCAGGTCCTTTAAATACTTCCAGGGGTGGTGGCTCCACCACTTCCCTGGGTAGCCGGTTCCAATCCATGGCAGCCTTTTCCATAGAGAAATTTTTCCTAATATCCAAGACTAAACCTCTCCTGGCGCAACTTGAGGCTGTTTGCTCATGATATATCGCTTGTAACTGGGGAGGAGACCGATCCCCACCTGGGTACAAGGTCCTTTCAGGTCGATGTAGACAGCGATAAGGTCACCCCCGAGCCGCCTCCTCTCCGGGATAAAGACCCCCAGCTCCCTCAGCCGCTCCTCGTGGGACTTGTGCTTCAGACCCTTCACCAGCTCTGTTGCCTTTCTCGGGACACGCTCCAGCACCTCAGTGTCTGTCTTGCAGTGAGGGGCCCGAAACTGAACACGGGATTCGAAGTGCGGCCTCAGCAGGGCCGCTGATCAGTATCATCCCCGTTACGCTTGGCCAGTACCTCGATAAGCTGTCTACTGAATCTAAACAGTTTCTCTCACACACAAAAGCACATATTTCACACATTGCTATGTGATGATAATTTATTCTATTTAAGTAAAATGTACTGAAGTGAGGTTTAGAAAAACTGAACATTTGGTGGATTATAGTTCTTTGTTCAAACCAGTATCATTTTAGAAAGCAGACTGCACAGTCATCCAAGGAAAAGGCTGAGTCATTCACTGCACAGTCTTCATGAAAGGGCTTTAGGAGTGGAGAAGGAGAGGAAGGTAGTTGAAAAGAGAAGCCTACAGAAATAAAAAAAGAAGGCATGCTCCAATTGCATTTAAGGTCAACAAATTTATGACTACATTTTGAAAATACTATTCACGTTTGAAGTTTTAAAACAATATGTTTTCCCCCACATTTTAATCATCCGCCTCTTCTTCTTCCTCTTCTTCTTCCTCTTCTTCATCTGCGGCTAAAGCTTCCTGCGCAGCCTTGAAAGCCAGTTCCTCTTCCAGAGTGGGGTCTCTTGCCTCAGTGATCGCTGGACCGCTGGGATATTCTTCTTGCACCGGTGGGGGCAGTATGGGAGTGTAGTTGTCTGGACTGTATTTGTGACCCCAGCCAAAGTAGATGTTCTCAAATTTCCTGAGAAAGAGAAGTGAAAGAAAACATTCAGCCCCTGACAAAATATCAGCAGACATACTGTCAGGCTTCCTTACTCTGCTGTGCAAGAAGTCACAGATATCCTGTAACAGAAGAATTTAAAAGATGGCACCTTTTTTTAACTGCTCTAATGGCTGATTAATACATCTTCTTTTAAAATGATGAAGTGTCACTGTACTATATTGCAATACTACTCCAACTTCATTTGGTTAACAACATAGCACCATTTCTGACACCAACTCCAGTGCCTTTTTAAAAGCAGGTGCAGGTAACAACTGTACCATTTGTAGTGGAAATGAACATTAGAACCACAGAATGTTGCTGTTTTTGTAGAAAGTACCACAGACCCAAGAATATAGGTTTTAAATCAAGGACTATGCCCAAATACTAACTGGACATTTACATCCACTAACTTTATGCCAGTCTTTCCAATGATTATTTGGTTTCAGTCTTAAATACATATTTACTGTTGCTGTGCACATTCAAGTGGCCTTCTCCATCAGTCTCTGGAATAGTTAGAATTCAGTCAATGAATTAATAATAAAGCAACTTTGCCAGGTGCCCGTGTGTAGCATATACAGTCTGTGTTGTAACCATGTCAACTAGATTCTCACCTGCCAGATGCAAAGGCATATGCTCCAGGCCACCGGTTAGACTGGATAATTGCAACAGAATGTTGTGGGATCAGGTTTGTAGAATGCTGAGCTGTCCAAGCAGGGATGTCTTTAATTCCTGGAGGCAGCCAAACACACACTGCCTATGAATAAATGGACTTAGAAGCCTCTACAAAACATTTAAGACTGAGATACAAGACTTTCAGAATTATAGACAGACTTACAGAATTCAAGCAACAGTTATATTAAGTTGCATGTTAGAAGAGCTAGAAGTCAGAAACAATGAACTGTATTTGAACAGGTGGCTCAAATGTATGAGCAGGCAGGATAGGAATGCTAAGATACCCACAGGAATGCTACTGAAATTCAGTAGCATTCACCCTGGTTTCTTTTGTCAAGGACTTTTTAGCACTTATGATTTGCTGCAGTAATATGCTAAAACATCTAAATTCTTGTACAAATACCGAAGATCAGTGTATGTGTGTACTTATTGATTAATTTATTTATTTACACATGCACACACACTTTTTTTTTGGCCTAAAAACGTGAGGTAAAAATAGCTAAATGTATTTCATGTAGTGAGCTGTCCTGAATGTGCAATAACCTCACAAGTCCTAGTTGTTTTTTTCCCTTTAATCTCAACAAGATTGTTACCTAGTAAACCTGATTATTTCAGTTTTAATGTCAATATTGTTAACCATTTTGCTTTTGATTGATTCTGTGAAAGGATGTGTTTACCCCACAAGGGCAAACTATATTGCTCCAAGAAGTGCCAGAATCCTATAACTTCAAATATTTACTACCTAAATGCCAACATTCCTAGTGGCTCTCTATCAAAAACTTCATGTTCCATGAAGAATACCTTCATCTTCAGAGAGCAGAGTAAGAAGGGGTGGTCCTGTTTCTTCCTGTTGCTCATCCATCTCCTCTTCCTCGTCTTCCTCCTCTTCCTCTTCTTCTTCATTTTTTTCCTCTGATTTTTGAGGATTAATCCAAACACAGCGACCCTATAATTGATACGGAAAAATAATACATACATGTAACAATCACTGAAAGAATGCAAGCCACTTAAAACAATTGGCTCAGACACACACACTTAAGGGATAGGGAAAAGGGATAGGAAAGTTAAGGGACAGGGAAAAGAAAAATATATATTTCATAACTGGTATATTGTTGGCACAATATTGTATCCTTTTGGCAGAGCATTTCTTATATCCCTCTTTCCTCTCTCCTTCCTCGCTCATCCCTGCTTACTATTTCAGAATAACCTTATACCTCTGCCATTAGTTTTTTGTAATTTTATAGTCTCCAGTTCCTGACCAGTTTTGTTTCTATTCTTGCTAGACTACCAGTTACTGCAAACTAAGAGGCTTAACTTACAGACTTTACCTCTTCCTTTAAAATTTGCCATGTTCTTAAGACTCTAGTGCATATAAACTTCATTTTTTACAACTACTGTTTTGCTGGTAGTAAGCTTAAACCATATTTCCTACCATTTGGCGTTATTTCACACTAGCATTCTTGAACTGGTAGACTGGTCAGCCAACCATCCAGCAATGGTCATCAATTTGGTAATACCTCTTTCTAGCACAAGTCTGATAGCACATGCTTTTAAAGCTTTTTCATATGCATGTTTTACAGCAGGAAGTATAAAACAAAAAGAAGAAAAGAAGCTCCATTTAGCATCCAATCATAAGCAATCTGCATTTTAGCATCCTACCCCAAGAAAGGAAGATTTAAAACATTTTTGTCAAGTAAGGATGTCAAAGCAGAGAACCTAATACAAAAGATTACCAGAAATCATAATTATCAGGGCCTAACTCCATACTGTTATTTAAAGATAGGTTTCAACCTCAAGAACACGATTGAAAAAAGTACTAAATCTAGAAGGTTCCTCTCTCTCTCTCTCTATATATATAAAGATACATGGTAGATGTAAATATGTGCAAGATATTTACATATTATATATGATATAAAATATATTTTCTGTATAAAAATGTTTCAGTCCAATGCCATAGTTTGAACGTGCAGGTGAGGAGTGTCATTCACATTCTGTGACCCTACAAGTACTGCAGTGTGACTGGTATCCGAATGTTGCTCACCGTGAGCACATACCTGCTTCAGAATACTCTTTACATGGTGTGCCCACGTGGAGAGAGAATCCACCATTTCAGCCACAGAAGGAGGCTCAAAATCAGGATTTTCTTCGTATGTGTCACCACCTTCTTCTTCTTCTTCCTCCTCTTCTGGAAACTGGTAAAATCCAGTGGGAGAGACATGGGTTCCTGCTGAGATTCGAGCTATCTGTGCACGCAGGTAATTGGCCTCGTCTCCAGGGAAAGGAGGAAAGCTCACAACAGGAGCGTGCAGCCTACCAGTGAAGAACTTCTTGATTTTCCTGGCACAGACAATCTGGGCTGGTGTCACTGGAGGCAACTTCACCCAGGGTTTGCCTGGCTCATTACAGACAAAGTAGACATATTTATTAGCCCCAGTCCCATTTGCTTCTTTTGGAATATCAGGTGGGGGTTTATAGGTGGACTTTGGTGGTTCATCTTTTTTTTCTTTTTCCTCATCTTGCTCTTCGACCTCATCCATCTCTTTTCCTTCTTCCTCAGTAACTTCCTCTCCTGCTTCCTCCTCCTCTTCCCCTTCACGTAATTGTACTTCCGCTATAATATAGTTCATTTCCAGGCCCAAAATCTTGCCCCAGAAGCGACAGGTCTGGATTGGCTGAACACTAGTTAGGTTTTTAAGGGCAAGGAATATGTAATAGGATTCATCTTTGCTCAAGCCAATTCCAGCCTGTTCAAAATAAAAGGCTGTTTCCATCACATTCGGTAGAGGGGACTGTCCCTGGGAAAGAAGATCTGGAGTTAGAGCTAAAGAATAATATAATTATCCATTTGAAAAATTAAACATGTTATGTACTGAACATTATACTTCTCTTTCCTGTAGTGCTACTCATTCTCTCAAAGTGCTTTCATTCACGTGGACATTCATTCACTACATCTTTCACTGTTATTTAGAAAAAAATGTCTTTTAAGGGTAAAGAAGAAAACACAGATGAACTGCAGCTTTCAGAACACAGGATTTAAAAGTTCAAACTCCTAATTACAGCAATATAAGAAAAGTCAGAATTCTTACACAGAATCTACAAAGGACTTCAGTGCTAGGGCATGCCAGCTAAGAGGCCTGCAAACAGTGACACTGTGTTTCCTTGTGTTTGTGACAGATGGATTTGGGGGAAAACATAATACAGACTTTATATATTTAGGAATCAGACCAGCAATATTTCTCTGGAGTGAATGCTGTTTATTTGAAGACCTTGGCATACAGCTCCCTGCATTTTTTAAAATACTGCCCTCTGCTCTTTCTGAAGTCCATAGCAAGACTCCATCTGGCTTCAGTGAAAGCAGAACTAGGCCAGTAATGATTTAATTAACTATTTCCATTTGCTTTATCACTGTTCTCATTTCATGGGGATAGGTGATCATATAACACAGACAGAGTTATTAGAAGTTGGACATGACAGCATAGGGAATTTGGAAGAATTAGTGCTAGTTTCATATGGAATTTCTTTAGACCTTCCAGATTTCTTATATCAAAGCAAGACTGACAGGAGTATGAAAAATTCAGAATTCCTTTCTGAAATACTCTATTTTTTTGCCATTTTCTTTATCCTATACTGTTACTGTAAGATACATAATAGGCTATGGAAAAGATGAAGGACTATCTCTTCTGTTGTTGGTATTTGTACTCTGCAATGGCAATTCATTTGAATATATACTGGTAACTTAATATGAAAATCAACATCTTGTTGGTTGCTTCCCTTGGTTATTATATGAATTCTCATTTATATTCTTATAATTCTCATTATAAGAATTCTAATTTTTCGTAGGGTACGAATGCTTCTGAATATATGCAACTGAATAATGAAAAATTCTGTTTTAAGAAGGGGCTTTTCAATTCTAGTAGTTCTTCATTAAAACCATATTCTGTTTCATTTGGAGAAGGACAGACTGGAACCACAGTTGGAGCTGGAAAGATCAAAAATTCTGCATTCTCTATTTTTCACTAGCAGCTGCGCACAATATTCTGTAACTGGCGTCTAATATTATGGTCTCTTTAGATAAAGAAATGTCCCTTTTTTGATAAAGAAACTTGGATGCAGTATTTCATGCTGAACTGGCATATGCGAAATGTTATAAACTTTACTTTCTGTTCATCATCTCTTGAACATCCACGATTTTAAAGGCTTGGGATATTAGATTTACTACATGAAAAATATCCCAACTAAGTAATCGGATGGGTTTTCTTCTTCACAACTAGACATGGGACCAGCTCAGCTATGGAGAGGTACATGATACTGTGATTGCAATTATTTATATGTTCATGAAAGGCAGTGCTATAGAAGAGACCACAGCTTCCTCCCTTTCTCCTTTCTCTTCACACCATGCACCCACCCATTCCCTGATATCGAGGGTAATCTGTTTCACTCTGATAATAACTCACTATCTCTTCTTCTATTACTTCTTCATTTTCTTCTCCATTTTCCTTGATGAACAAAGCTTTAAACTTTTCTGCAGCTTCAATTGTTGGAAGAATCTCATATTCATCTCGAAGAGTGTCCATTTTTTTCTGAAATCGAGCCCACTTCACATCCTTGCTGATATTCTCAATTATGTCTACTGTATTTGTGGGCTGTTCATCCAGGATCTTTGTTAGCACATTAGCAAGATGATCGTATCTGTCATATAAATGTAAATAATGTTGGCCTACTACAAAAAATTATCTTAGAATATTATGCTTTTAATATCTGAAGTAGAAGCTAATCACCTGGAGCTTTGGAGAAGTCATTGGAATAATTAGAAGAAAGGCGCTCATGGAACATTATGAAAAATTAGACTTAAAACTAGCCTGACTATACTTGGGAGCAGTCTCATCTTCCATTTTTGGTATATGCCCCCCCCCCAGCCTAGGAGCTGAAGCTGAATTTAAACTTGCTCTTAATCAATTTCTTTTTGAATTCTCTATAACATTCCTTTAGCAATTTTGATTCTGAAAGATGTTGGACACATGCAAGTATCACATAGTGATGAAATGTTGCATTTATAACATATTGTCCCATTCTGCATATACCTCCCTGGTATCCCTCCCTTTCTTAACATAACCCTTTGCCCTTTTACCAACACTAATTTTCTCTCCACTCATACTTCCTACAGTTTTTGATTGTGACTCTTCTTCATACTTACAAGTTCAGGCCAGATGCTGTGCTGGTCTTCAGTAAATAGGCTTTTGCATTCTGGATTGCCAGCATTCGGGCTTTTGGATCGGGTACCTGATCATCATATGGGCTGTACTCTGGCTGATCAAGGCCATAGCCTGGTTCGTGTGGCTGATAAGGGCCATGCCCACGTTCATAGGCATATGTCTGATCAGCACCCTGGGAAGGGTTTAATCCTGGTGACTGATCCATGTTTTTGCCTGTCCCCCTCCGTGCCCGGTGGGAGGCTTGTCCCAGCGCTTAGCTCCGGCTGGCGTTTCTTTCTGGCCCCTGCAGCTTGTCCGCGGCTTGCTCTGCTGGCCGCGGATGACAGAGGTGTTGAACTGAGCTCTGCGATTGATACGGTCCTCGTCCCGGCGCACGGCCCTAGCCGACAACTCCCCTTTGGTCCCGTGGTTGGAGGGGTGCTTGCGGCAGAGAGATGCTCTCCCTCGGCCCTCGTGGCTGCTCAGACCCTTGCCTTATCTCTCGGTATTCCCAGGGAGCTGGTCCCGTTCCCGCTGAGGCTGATGAGGCTCTCAGCAGGCGGCTGCCCGGGGCCGTGTGTCCGTGCCACAGGTGGCCTCGCTCCTGCCCTCCCCGCGGCACAGCCCGGGACG
>VZRE01009315.1:27908-74399 GCA_013396775.1 Cephalopterus ornatus
GCGGGTGCCGCAGCAACGGCCGCGCCGGCGGCGGAGCGGGCGGGGCGTCGCCGGGGGAACGCGGCCGCGGGCACAGGGGAGGGGCCGGGAGGGAGCGGAACCCCGGCAACCCGCACCAGCTGGGCACTCCGTCCACACGGGTGTTCGAGCCCTTCTTGCTTCCTTCCAGCAGGACCCGCAAGGGTCACGGTGAAAGGAAAGTGTTCAAGGCCGGGCTGGACGGGGCCCTGAGCAGCCTGGTCTAGTGAAACCCCCCCCCATGGCAGGGGGGTGGGAATTAGATGATCTTTAAGGTCCCTTCCAACCCAGACCAGTCTGATTCTATGAAACCATGAAGTGCTGTTAGTACTTTGCCTTGAACATTTGTGGCGTGAGGATCTTTCAGGTGCCTTCTGAGAGCAGAAGAGTGGATCTTCAAATCTGAGTTTTGTTTTAAAAGGACCTTATTTTGCCTTCGTAGCTTTCATATGCATTTTAGTGGTGATATATCATGCTGTTCATGAGGTACAAAGTTTTTTAGGAGAAAAAAAATACTGTAAAATCTGATAGTTGCTTAAAAAAATTTAAGATTCAAGATCCAAGGGGGAAAAAAGCAGATATAAATTAAGTTGGCATGAAGGTGCTCTGATAGGAAGCAGTTTTGTCATGCAATGCTGTCAGTGTTAATTATAGAATCGTAAATGAGTTGGAGGGGACCCATCAGGATCATCAAGTCTAACTCCTGGCCCTATGCAGGACACACCAAGAATCACACCATGTGCCTGAGAGTGTTGTCCAAACGCTATTTGAACTCAGGCTTGGTGTTGTAACCACTTCCCAGGGGAGCCTGTTCCAGTGTTCAGCTACCTTCTGGGGTGAATTTTTCCCCTGATATCCAAACTAAACTTCCTGACTCAGCTTCATGCCATTTCCTCAAGTCCTGTCAGTGGTCACGAGAGTGAAGAGTTAAGGAGGCAGCTGGCCATAATATTAGTAGCTTCCATTTTGCAAGAGTATTCAAACACTAAATTGTTTTAAAGATTTGGTTTTATTTCTAATTATCCTACTTTGATTTGATTGATAATAAATTCAGTTCATTTCCCCAAGCTGAGTCTGTATTGCCTCTGACAGTAATTGGTGAATGATCTTCCTGCTCTTATCTTGACTCATTGCATTTTCCCTCCCCTCTCCGGTTTAAAAGAGGGAGTGATAGAGCAACTTTGATGGGCACCTGGTATGCCCACTACAGTGCTGTACAAATCTTAGCAAAATGCCCTATAAAAGTTTTAAGTTGTATTAAATAAAGTATTGCAGTACCTAAACTGTAAAATATACTTCTCTCTCAATGATGGATCAGTTAATGTAACTTTTAAAAAATGTGGTTTATTTTGGATATCTATTAGAAGTAACCAGAGAAAATGATCAGTTCTGTCAAGTTTCAGGAGAGTAAATGCCAGCAAGTATCATTGAGGAATCTGAAACAGCAGCAAAACATACTTTTCCACATCCTTTAATAGGTAGAGCATTTATGTGAAGAATTAAAAAGTTTCTGTATTGTGTTCCTGTGATTCCAACCAGTAAGACATTACCATAAAAATGTTACTTCTGCTGGGTTTCAAGTGGTAGAATTTTTGTTATTTATCTACTGATCTTTGCAAGGAATGTGCACAGATTCATTTTGCAGAACTTGCACATTGACTGCAGAGGGCGGTACAGTACTTGCAAATTACTTGTGAATTCCTTTTTATTTGATATCCATATCTCATACTTGGAGAAAAAACTTGTTGAGCAATTTACTTCTATAAAAACTGTATGGAATTAAGTTACTTTTCTACCTGTGATACTGTGTGAAACAGATGCTCAAGAAAGGCAACTGCTTTTTCTTTTCAATCTTGTTCAGCAAATAAAGAAAACTAGGGGCACCTATATTGCAGTTGTATGAGTTAGGACACATGTAAAATGTGCAAGGGCTCAGGACAAAGAGTACATCCGTGCAGAAAGATGTTTCAGCAAGGTGCTGTGATGATCTTTTGTCAATACAGAAAAGTAGTAAATGGATATGTGCAATATTGTTGCAGAATCTTACTCTGATGATCACTGTCAGTAGCCTGGGTTAATTAGCTGAACAGTATCTAAGGTATTAATGTTTGCCCTTTCCAAAGAGATATGTTAATTGTCTCTACTGTGGCCAGGTAGGCATGGTTTCTTGTCCTGTGGATTCAATTTTGCTTTCAGTAGCCTTTTTTTTAAATTATTTTTTATTTTTTTAATTTATTTTTTTTTAAACTGAACTCTTGCATGTTACTGGTTTTGAAATGCAGATCCAAAGATGGTATGGTTGCATATAGGACTGGACATCTGTTGTATTTGTATAGTTTCATTAGTGAATTTTGAACATGCTTGCTTTTGAACTGGGGAGGGAATGACAGGCAATCCGAATAGAGCTTTCCTTTTCAGCTGGCAATGCTTCTGTGCTCTGTTGATTTCTGCACAAGCAACTATTGAATTGACAAGCCCAGACTCAGGTCCCACGTGTGTCTGCCTAGAAGAATCACTTGGTCACGAGACCCATAAGTAGCACCTGTAACTCCTGAGGTGAAGCTGATCTTTAGTGTGTAGTGGGCAATGCAAATTTTAACTTAATTCCAGCCCCTACGGTAGGAATCATCTACTGTTGCTTTCTGTGCAGAGCTTGCTACATCAAGTGGCTGCCAGGTGTGCTGTCAGCCCACTTAAGAGGAGGGCATAATTAGTAGATTCTTGTTGGATTTGGTACAACATAGGTTTCAAACTGCATGCCATGGTCAAGACTAAAGTGCCTGAGCATATGAAGATGATCTTTAGCTTTTCCTTTATACTGTGTTTATGAATTAAATAATTATGCTTCCTCTTACTGCTTCTAAGAGTAAAGGTACTTGAAAAGTGCAGATTCTGACTTGTTACCTTCTCATGCAAAGACTATTAACTACATAACTAATTTTTTATTTTTTTTCATAAATGTATTCAGTTCAGAAGCCAGTGACATTAATTTCTCCTGCAGTTCCAAAAAGGCCATATGCAAGTTCTGTGCTTGGTTAAACACAGAGCAAGTGTTTTTAATTGTGTTATGGAGTTTCCTCTTTTATTTCTTTTTTTAACCCAAAGAAGATCAAAATGTATTTCTGCATCACTTTCAGATCAGTCCATCTGATTGAAATTCTTCTTTGTATGTCACTTCCAATAGCACGTGCAGAGAGGAACAGATACTCCTACAAGTTCTCCTTAAAATATGGAAGATTTTTTTTGTTAGGTACAAGGTTATCATTGAATCACAGTAGTGCTGGCATGCCCCCTTCTTCCTCCATAGGGCTTGATTCTTTCCTCTTCTTCAGGCTATATTCTGAAGTCAAACCATATTCCTCAGGTGGTCATAGACATTAGATTAGCACTGACAGTCTGAGATGCTTCTCTATATGAGGCAGTATTATTGGAAAGCTGAGAGACCATCATCCTTCTGCAGGGGGCTGATAGGAAATACATATACTGCTCTGAAGAAAATAATAATGATTTTTGAAGATCTAGTGCTGGCTTTTGCTCTTATTGAAGTCAGCAGGAGGTTTGATACTGACTTCTGTGAAAGTAAGATTAGGTTTGTTGTAATTTCATTTTCATTTTTCGACATAGACCAGGATGTGTGCTGGGAGACAAACTATTTTACTTCTGACTTATGGTGGAGTGTTGCTGTGGTTAAGGCTGAGTGTGAGTTTGCATCCTGAAGTGTGAATTCTGTATTTTACATCCCCTGAGTTCAGAAAATCACCATGAGTTACAGGATAGCTATAATTGTACAGTGGCAGCAACATTGGCATCGACCAGCAAAATTTCAAGGGGGTAAAAAATTTGTTATCATCTTATAATCTGAGTGGAAAACCTTTGTTATAAACAAAGCTTTTGCTCAAACTATGTTATTACCATGACATGGTGAGGATTTTTGTTAGGAGAAGTGCAGGAAATTGAAGTTGATAGTTCTTTAGACATTGGAATGTAATATCTTTGAGTATACACTTTATTTTACTGAAGGTGATGGTATTTCTCTGGCTTTGGTCACTGTGTGACTGACTAAAAATTGCAGTGGACAACATGATTAGTGCTTCCTGGGTGCTGTATCTCTAATTTATGATAATGTTCATTTATGCTGCTGTACTATTTTGTACCTGTCAGTACCATCGGGGCGTGGTGGGTTTTGGTTGCTAATTATGAGGAGAAAGCTTAGCTTTCTGGCAAAGAGGGTGTGGCAGTTGTGCATCTTTTAAATACGTGCTGGGTTTAACCAGTGTCAACTGAGGTACTTGGTGCTGGTGCTCAGCACCATCCATTTCCTCCAAGTCTGTTGGGGGGGATGAAAGGCAGTGGTGATTGGTGCTAGAGATTCAGAGATACAGAGTTCAAGCAGGCCTCTTTTGGATCTATGTAGGGCCAGCTTGGCTTCTGTTACGTGTTTTTGTTGGCTGTTACACAGAAATCTGAATGTCTGTGTGGGATGGAGTCTTCTTCTTGGGAAGGTCTGACTGCACAGTTGTGTGTTTCTGTACAATTCTCTTTGATGGAACCTGTTTCAGTCGTTCGTGTTGAAGATACCCAAATCCGCTCCTCTGAGCTGCATAGATGATTGTGGTGTTTCAACAGTGGAAAAACGGACTATTGGAGTTTAAGATCTTTGATTGCTGCAACAGTGTTACCAGGCAGCAGTAATGTGGTGGAATTAGCTTCAAATACCCTCCTCTGGTCGGGTTTGTTGCAGGCTTGTGAAATCTTGACAGGCTTGTTTTCTCCTTGCTGTGCATCTAAATTTCTCCTATTTTGGGGGAGAGGGGGTGAAGGGGAGGGGTGGTTTTGTTCATTGTATAGAAATTCTTGGGGATTTTGTTTCAGTGAATATTGAAGTGACAGTTAAAATGGAGCTATGATTTATTGTCATTAATAAAAGGGAGGTTCACTTTTCACTTTTCAGATCTGGAACTTTTAGTGTATTTTTGAGAGTAGAAAGCCAAGTTTTTATGTTTATTCGAGTCTGCATTCAATTTACAGAGATTATCTATAAAGATTTTATTCTTACACAAACCTGAGCTAGTGCAATCACTTCAATATAATTATAAACTTCAGCCAGTTTCTATTTTGTTTTTCCCTAACTATGTGTGTTATAGCGCTTGTCATTGTAGAGAGAACGGATCTGATAATTTTTTCCCCTTCTGTGGTAAGCCCTCTTGTCTGCAGCAGTGGTGTAAAACAGGTTATAATGATTAAGCACTATTTTAAAATACTATATAAAACACGGGGAAATAGAGAACCAGTCCTGACAGTTTACGCTTTCAAATAATTAGGAGAAGGACTATCTGAGCATATTCTTTGCTATTTATCAAATACTTATAAAATAAGTATTCTAAAATCAAAATCCTTCAAAAGTATAGATGGAATTGTTTTCCTTAGACTCTGGAAATGGCCAGGAGGTTTTGTGGAACTTAATGATATTCAGAAGAGGTTTAAGTATTTCACTGACATTAGTCATACATATTAGTTCACACTTAAATTCTTTACAGGAGGACATTGTCACATTGGACTCAATAAAAATGAAATTCTACTCAAAAATCCATCTTTACATTGCAGTCCTGTCAGAAAAATTCATGCTACTGATTATGACTTTTAGAAAATACAGCTTTTCAGGCCATGTTTTTTTTCAACAATGCTCAAGCAAGTTGTCCGATATTATGGTGTTTTACTGTGTGATATGTAATGATTGACATTTGAGGATAGCAGTATATTTGGAAACAGGATGTTTAAAATGTATCTACTGAATTAATAATGGAATTGCATTCTTAATTTAAAATAATACTCAAAGCGTAATGGGGAAGCAAGCCTATAAAGTTCACTTTGATTTCCAAAAAGAGAAATCCAGAAATCCACCTCTATTATTGTGATCTCATGAAATGCCAATAGAGCAATCATTTTATCTGAAAATATTTTCTATATGTTCAAACACTCTTTCATTGTAAATTGGATGTCTATGTTCAGTCTCCATTGTTGCAGATGATTTTGTCACATTTTTTTTCCAGAGATGTAGAACTTCCTGTAAACAACCATATTCTAGTAACAAACATGCTCACTTGAAAGCTAATTTTGTTCTCTTCTTTGTTTTCCTCTTTATTGTGTTGGATAGGGCTTCTATTTTCAGTTAGTCATTTAGTCACCATGTCTTTTTTTCTATCTATGAAAAGCATGACAAAAACAAGCCAAAAATTTGCATCACCAATCAATCTGCTATATTTAGAGGAAGCAAACAAGAGTACCTATGAAGTGTCTCAGAGATGTTTCCCCATATTTTATATTAAGAACTTTGCAATATCACTTGATTTTTTTTGTTTGTAACAATTTCCACCCTATTTTACATATAAATAAGTTTTTCATAGAAAATACACTATTAATTTAGATAGTAGAATAGATTCTATTAGTCTGTGTTTTTCTTGCAAAATATTTATGTAACTGTTCTAAGCAATGTCTTGCTCACCTGCATTTGAAACTTACTTCCTTCTTCTATGTTTTATTTATGAAAACTGCTTCTTTAGCTGTCAATGTTAACAAGTGTTCAAAGCAGTCATGTTAAACCGTAAATTTTTTGGTATTCCTTTGTCCAAATATGAAAAAAACCGTGTCCATGTAAGAGCATCTTAAAAGGTACCTTAAGTATGTAAAACTTAGGGGTTATAACATTTTACTTTTATCTGTCTGGAGGGAGATTGATGCTTAGAGTTAATATGCATCAGGTAAAATGTTTGGAATTTAAAAAAAACCCATGGCAATCCATGTATTGAGCAAGGATTGCTCAACTGAATGATGAGGAAATTGTCATGATATGCTATAAATTATTCATCTCTCTCTTTAGTCACCCTTCTCATAATGGAAAGGGTCACAATTATCTGTTTCAGATTCCAAATTTATAGATCTCCTACTGAGGGAGAAATTAACTTTCTCCCTTTTCCTTTGCTGTTTAAGGAAATAAGTGGGGCTTGTTTTCAAAAGAACGGCTGCTGGGAGCATACACCCTTTATATCAGCCTGAGTAGAGCTGAGGAGCTCAGAGACCTGAATTCAGATCCCTTCTGGCTAAGACTCAAACCATATTCCCTGCATCTGAATAATGGAACTGAATCAGTCTGAGGGGACTTGGGTACACTGCAAAATTCTGCTATCCTTTTCCTAGCTTAATAGTCAAAGTTTTTCCTTTTCATCTTTTATAAAGCAAAACCACGACCTCGGAGCACAATCATGAGTGATTTCTTATGAGATCCCAGGACAGTGAGTAAAAAGATGAAAACGATGAGAGCTAATACTTCACAGCCAACAGCAGTTTTCCAGGCTGCAGTAATAACTCTAAGCAGTTAACATGAGGAGCAAGAAGTCAAGGTATTACAATAATTCACAAGAGAGCTTGAGACTTCACCATAAAGAATTTAGATCCAAGCACCATCTGTTAATCCAATGGTGGTTTGCTTCCTGAAGTGACCATGATTTCATTCAAAGGGCCAAATTCCATGGAGTTAATTAGTGAAATTCCCTGTACCTCAGTGCGACAGTTATGACTCAAACTCCTGTCTGCTAGGAATCTGCATTATGGCTTTTTCATTTATGATATTTCACAGAAGGATATAGTAAGTTTATGCACTTAAAAAAAATACTCCTTTTCACAGATATAAGTGTGAAGCAATAGGAATAAAGCTTCAAGTTTAAAAGAACAATCAAGCTTCGTACTTTCAATGTGGTGTATGTACAGATTGAAAATAAATCATTAAAAGAAAACTTTCAGCAGTTTTAACATTCGTACTACCTGTGCTGCAGTTCCACTCTCTTTGACAACCCATGCTAATTGGTGTTTAAGGCTGAGATTTAATAAATGCTACTCAGTGTTTTGAGGTACTGCTTTACCTACTGCTTTGAACAAATGTCAAAAACTTGGGTGAAAAGGTTTAGTTAGTTTGTTATTTGTATTCAAAAGAATATCATGGCTGTGGAATTCTGAGTTAACATGCTTAATTATGCACCATCTGACTTCGAATTTTCTTCTCCTGTGCCTGAGGATGCATCTTCGTAATGTTCTTCTTCCTGTTGAAATTAAAATAGCATCCAGTTGGTTTCATTACCAGGTTTGTGAAGGCTGTATATGTTTTTGAAAGAGGCACTTCCTCAGCCTAGAATCTTAGAATAGCTCTGACTCAAAACTTCTTTTAATACCTAATCCAGAGTTAGAACTTTATTTGAATGACATATATATTTTGTATTAATCTTTGTATGATGATTGAGCAATTCTTGCCATGTATTCTTAATGAACCTTTCACTCTTGTGTATTCAGTAATTTTGTGATGGGAAAGTTAAGTTCGAATAATTAAAGCCAGCAATAAAACTACTGGATTACTGTGAGATTGCTCTCAAAAACAAAACAAACAACCGCCCAAAACAACAACAAAAAATCAGGTCCAGTTTTAAATCCTATGGTTCATGTTACCTTTCTCTTCATTTGCTGAAGTACTGTTTGCTCTTCAGTACTAAAGCACAACAAAATTGGGGCGAAAAGGCTTCTAAATAGAAGTATTAATACTTGGAGCTTTATGTCTCTTAAAATTTTTACAGTCTTTCTGTTTGTATTATGAAAACAGAGAAATCCAAATATAATACAAGTCAAGAAATGTTTAACATATAATGGTAAAACTTGCCACGTATCTTACTTTTGGGAAACCGTTTCTGAAATTCTGTGTCTCTTCTAGAAATTGTATTTATTCCCCAACCCTCATTTGCTCCCTGTTTTAGTTTTGGTGCTAGGTTTTTTTTGAAAGCTGCCACTGTAGACATAGGTGTCTCTTCCATCTGCAGCTGATATACTGATCATTTCCTCTAAGCATGTATTATAAATTCATTTATCTACAGCTGTCTTGCATTCCACCTCTTCCTCCTGAATCTGCCCTTCAGTGACTTTGAGAGCTCATAATTTAGGGTCTATGAGCTCTACATAAATTAACACAATCACCTGGGGTCGGTGAGGAATGAAAGTCTATTAATTAATTTATTGCTAAAGACAATTTGGTTACGAAGTTAGGGAGTTTCTGGTCTCTTGTTTCTTCCTGCAACCAGTGTGGTAAGGTCACAAATTAGCTTTTGCCCTGGTTTGAGATTTTTTATTTTTGGTCCACTGTTAACAGAGAAGTCATTCTGCGAGCTTGCTCATTTTCATTCTAGTTTAATTATACAGAAGTTACTGCCTGAGTTATGGGAAAAAGAGAAGAGCACTTTTTAGCAGAGAAGCACTAAATATGTCAGTGGTTGAAGATACTGTGTTGAATTGAACCCCATTTGTACCTGTAATGAATTTTTATATTTTATTTTGGACAAAAATAGTGAGAGGAAGAGAAATAGTCATAATACTTTCTAAATGGGTGTGATTGTAATTATAAGGGTATTTTCAACTGGTTTGAATCAGAACAGTTCTATTGCAATCCATGAAACTGCATGCCTTTGCTAGATAAAAATCTCTTTGTGATATCTGTCTCTTCATATTTCTTGATGCTAACTTGCTATCTTTTTTGCCTTCAACTTTTTCTACCTATTTTAATTCTAAAGCAAAGGATCAAGAGTGTTTTGAGATGAGCAGGTAAGACTGAATTGTCAAGCCGATGGACCTTTTACTAATCAACAAGTTGATTAAGTTTCTGGAAATACTTGTCTCATAGACTACCGAGATCTAGCCCAGGAAGATCAAGAAAAAATCATGGTGAGTTTAAAAAACTTGGAAGAGGCCTGGTCTCTCATTGCACATTTGTACTCTCAGCTGGCTGGATTCCTTCTGGCTCTGAGATTCAAAGAAAGGGCAATATTGTACACAGGAGACAAAATTTATAGAAAAAATTTCTCTAGTTAGATGTAGCGTACTTTCAGGAGCATTAGTTTTGTCTAGTAATGCATTTGCTTCTGTAGACAGTCAGTAGAATGAAGTAATAGGGTTTAGAAACAGTCATTGCTTGATGAAGGAAAAATATAATTTATTTGTTGTCAGAAGCAATAAAGGGTCTACCATGCCTGGTTTATAGTATTCAGGCATTGAAATTTGTTAAATCAGTAGATGCACAAGAGTGAAAAATGAAAAGGAAACATTAGTTTTCTTATCAGTATTTCACGTGTTGCATCTGGAAACATATCAGATTTGGTGTTCAAACAGTACATTGACCTCTCTTTAGATGCCACAACTGCTTTTCCTCTATTATTTTATATATCCTTATGTAAACATCAGTTAACCTCCCTCTTGTCTCAATTAAATGTGTTTAACAAGTAATCAATCTGAATTAACAGCAGGAGACTTCATGCCATTCATGTATTTATAAGAGATGTGTTCAGATAATTCTGTGCATATATTTGGCAATGAAGGGAATCTGCTGTGATTCACCAGTTTCTGGGGAGAAGACTCGGGGCAGACATCATATTAATTATGCAGTGTTGCTTTAGGCCTCTGACACCAGTGATGAAGTTAAATAGCAGTTCATTAGTTTCTATTTATTAGATACTTGCACTGATGGAGCTTTTACATTTCATCTATAAAGAACGGCCTTTACAATTCTACTAATACTTTTGGGGGACAGAATGGAAAATACTTTAACATTTAACAAATGCATAGTGAATAAATCGTATGATTCCCAAAACTCAAACACACAAGTCAGGTGCTCAGAAGTATTCAATCTTCATTTAATGTACTCGGGAATAAAATGTAATGGGAATTAGCTATCTGAGATAATGTTTACTTGTTATGGATAGCATAGCAGCCTTTTAGGTTTTTATACTGTTTTAATTAAGTCTAGATTTGTAGCCAATTAGAATGTTTGCACATCCTGTCCACTCATGACTTCATTTTAAACACTCCTTTTTGTTTCCCTAAAACTGGGTATTGCCCATTTGCTTAATACGAAGGAGTACCTAGGGTAGCAAATCTTGTGCTTTATTTACATGGAAGATTTGAATCCATTAACAGAAGATTAATTCTGTAGAAGATTAACTCTTGTTCTAGATTTAAAAATGTGGACTGATTCTACCATGGCTGAATGAGTTTCGTAGCCTGAAAACAAATCTAAAACTAAACGAATGTTGTAAACTCTGCCCTTCACCAACTTGTAAATAGTGCACACCAGTGGCAGCATTTTCCCACTAGCTGTTGGATGTCACAAATGTTGATAATGTAAAAGCCTTACCAGTGGACAACTCAATCAGTTCACTCAACCTCTTGGAAAAAGTAGAAAAGATTTCCTTACATTACTTGAGACTTACATATTATGTCATATAATCTATATGCCATCTGATGAGACACAAGTGAGTATTCAGTATTTAAGTATTTTATTGTTTTCCAACAAGCTGAATTGCAGAAGTTAGTAACATTTCTTTAAAGATGCACCTCTGAACTTCATATAGAGAGCAGCTAGGAAAACTCTGTTGCTTTTGGGGAGCTACAAGAACCAACATTATTCCTCAGATGGCTCTGTGTGCAAAATCAAGGAGCTCTTATCCTTTTGTCATTAGGTAAATGTGTCTTGCTATTACAGGTATCTTTGCTTTATTTTTTGATGCTAATGTGCAAGCAGATGTGAACACCAGCCCACATCTTACCTGCAGAAGGTAGGAATCAATTCTTGCAACAGCTGCTGTGGTGACGGGCATCTGTGTTATTGTGAGGCTTTTTCATGCATCATGGTTGTGTAATTATGGCAGGAACAGTTTTAGTATGACTTAGAATATAGATACTCTAATATACTCAACTTCTGTTGTAGAAGATATTTCGTATTTGGAGTATATATTTTCTGTCACTTGTCTGATAGTTTCAAGTGAAAAGCCTTTAATCTTGGGAGTGGAACACTGTCAAAACGGTAGCAAGAATTGGCTTATAGTCAGTTGATGGTCAATGTTTCAAGCATTTCAAATCTAATTGTTGATCCTATTATGAAGAACAGATAGTATCAATACGCTGATATTAGCCCTGATCATCTGGAAGTGGCAGCAGAACTGAACTCTACTCTCTGCTGTTTTTTTCCCATGCCATATGAATTTGTAAAATGAATAAATAAAAAGGCAAAACATGATACTGCTTTAGGCAGTGCCAGGCAATAGCACAGTTTTACTAGAAAAATTACTTAAACTAGTAAATTACTTGTGTATGTAGTCATTCTTTAAAGAAGACATTAAGCTCCACACATACTGTGGATGGTAATTTATCAAACTGAGTTGCTTTTAAATAAAAATGGTTGTGTGCAGTTTGTGATGAACAGGATTATTTGGCTGATGTTGATATGCTTGGATCTAACATAGTTGTTATGAATAGGTCAGCTTAATTGAAATACCAATAATTTATGTATTTTTTCCTAATTCAAAATTGAAAGTGCTTTCAAAATCACCAGCCAATGAAAATGGAATTAGATGATTTTGGGCCTGTTTTATTCCTTAGCTTTTATTCAAGTTAGTAGGCCTCACTTCTAGAGGATATATTTGCTTTCTTAAAAAAAAAGCCAAAAAAGCAAAAAAAAACCCCCAAACGAACCACCCCAACCCCTCTTCTCCCAAACTCCAAAACATCCTTGTGCTTTCCTTCTTGAGGAAAAGCAGGGTTTAAAAAAAATCCCTTCTTTTCATATGTTTGTTTCAATCCTGAAAAACCCATTGTAGTTCTTCATTCTGAATAGAGGAAAGACATGATGTCCTTGAGATGACACCATGTTCTTTCTAAATAGTAAAAATATAGAAAATATTGGAATGTGTTTCTGCTGGGTCAATACATTTTGTTGACTGTCTTGACAAGGTGGTGCTCTCGGTTAAATCTATTTATGTTACAGAAAAAAGAATTGGACTAACATGTAACTCCAAAATAAGGTTAAGGTGTTCAATCTGCTGTATGAGTAGAAATTGTCCTTTTCATGCAATGCTTAATTTTGAAATGTTCATTGATCTTCCTCAGTGAAGAGATGACCACTATTTCAGTTGGTGGGAAAGTTTCAGTTTATAGAAAACGTTATTCCAGTTTGCCACAAACAAATGTTCGAATAGTTCTCCCTAACAAAGACAGCCATTTGATGTCTTATTGTCAGGAATAAGAAAATCCTGTAAAATTTAAATCAGTTCCAAACACCAGTGGAACTCACATTTAGGATTTCATTTCAGTTCTGTTAAAAGATGCATATTAGCCACAAAATCCAAATCCCAAATTATATTCCAAACTCTCTCAAAATTAAAGTTTATTCTCATGTAGCTGAAAGTGTACTAGAATGATCTATGGTATGTTATTGAAACATAGAATTCAGTTTAATGTGTTTAAGACCTAGGTTTATAGTGTTTAGGTTTTGCTTTTTTTTTTTTTTTTTTTTTAAATAAGATTAAATTTCCACTTCCTTCCTACTTTTTTTTTCTTTTTTTCTATTTGTAAGCTTTCTGCAGGTGTTTTGGTAGCTCTGCGTTGCTTGTGGTACTAATCCTCTCTCACAGGCTTGCCAGTCAAGTCTTGCTATGTTCATCACACTGAATTTCTTTTTCTCAGCGTCAGCTAAATTTAATCACTCCCCTGAGCAGACATGGAAATTGAACTTGCCTCCAGCACACTTCAACTCAGTAAATACTGGTGTGATAGGACTGAGAAAATGGAAAAGGCTGAAAAACCCACTGCACGTAATCCCTTAATCCAATATTTAGGATCCTGGGTTTGTCTGTACAAACACTGAATACTGCCCCAAAACAGTAAAGAAGCAGTTCAGCATTAAAAGAGATATAAGCACTATTCTTTCTGGGGAGAGTATTGGGAAGGAATATATTTTTCTTCCACAAAAAGTAGAGGTGTAGGTGGCCAGATGTTATTTATTTTTACCATTATGATGTGAAAATTTATTTGATTATTCCATCCTAGTCTTCCTTTCTTTGGTCCACAGCTGTCCTCTAGTTAAATAACATCTGCCTTCTAACACTTTCAAGTGGTTTGATTTTCAATGATCTGATTATCTTCTGTTCTTATCTGTGTTAGTTATAGTCTCTCAGCATAGTTTAGAGCCCTAAATCCACCCCATAGCTGCGGCTGAGAGAGGAGAGAAGAAGGATAAGAAGAGAAATTTTACTGAGTTTGAGAGATTAAATTGTAGGAAGATATTTCACATCTTTTCCTGATACAAACTGCTTCTGATATTCTCTGCTCTGCTTATATTAGAAGAAATCAAGAGAAGAATTGATTATTAGGTAAAAGGATTATTAGGTAAAATTATTAAATCAGATCTCTGGTCTTAATCTAACATAATACTCTGTTCATGGTGTTGTTTGCCTTGAGATACAGTCTCACCGCATGTGCACTTCAGGGTGTCCAAAACAGTATACTTCAATGAGTGTGGCTCTGAGCCTGAGCTGATAAACCTCATTTCAGGATATACTGCCTGTGGTTAAAAGCTGCACCCACACCTGTATAGTTACATATATTACAATTGGTTGCATGTAAGCAAAACTGTCCAGAGAGCAGGTGGAATGCCAGCTTGTGAATCAGGCACCCCCTCACTTAAATTTAAGCAGGAAAATATTTCCACTGAAGCACCAATACTGCAATGAACACATGATGTACCAGCATGAATATAAGATTTGAGTGTTTCATTAGCGTGGGCATAAAGAACACTAGACCCAGTAAGGTCATTTGCCAGTGATGGCCTCATTTTGTTTGTGTAGGCTTTACTCTCGTTCCTTCAATCATCTAGCCCTTTTGCAGAAAGTGGTTATTCTTCAAAAGGACAGGCAAGATAAAAATATTATCAATACTCGATTGCTAGTCTAGCTTTCAGATAAAGCTCCATATTTCCTATGTTACCAGGAGTCTTCCTCAATCCTTGATCATTTTTTGGTGTTTCTTATGTTGAAATAGAAATGCTGTAAGGAAATTGTACCTTTTTATCCATTATACACTATACATTGTACTTAATTTTTCCTACAAAGTGGGCAAGATAGGTCACTGTACTGCTTTTGAGTTGCATGCAATGTGTGTGTGTGGTTTTTTTAGCACAGCATAGCCACTCAGTTGGAGAACTGGAAGCTTGGGGAAAACTAGCCGCATAGTGTCCTGGGGAGGAGGAAGGACAGGAAAAGATCTCCTCAATTTCTTAATCACTAGTGAATTGGAACCTAGTTTTGACTGGAACTTAGGTAGGAATATAAAAAAACTTGCTAATCAGTATGACTGTCATCCAGTCTCCTCCCCGCCCTGCCACCGAAGTATTCTGAAAAGGAATGTTTTGTTTTCCAGAAAGAATCTCCTGAAGAGACCTCATGCTTTTTGGGAGTTTGCAGACAAGGAAGATACAAAGTGAGTTTTCTCAGAAGAGCAGTAAAATATAAAATAATGCTGATGTGCTTTTTATCTGCTGTCAGCTTTCAGTTCTGTACTTGTCAAATAACCTTGTATAAAGCCGGCAGAATATTTGATCAAATCTGCAAATTTAGCTGTGCTTTTTATCAAGAGAGCACATACAAACCCAATAAGGTTTGATTTTTTTGATTTTTTTTTTTGTGTGTGTGTGTATGTAAACTAGAGCCTTTTTAATTTGTTTCCTTCTCTATATTCTTTGTATTCCTTCTCTATACATATAGCTTAGCAAAACAATGTATTCTGTTGCTTGCTGCTTTCACATAGCTGTGTGGTTTTGGACTCAACACAAGATAAAACGTGTTACTAAGTTGCATTAGTGGTGTCGCCTCGTGTTGCAAGATACAGTTAATGCTGGTGATGACATACTAATTGCTTCTCATCCCTACTATAATGAATTCATGCCCAATGATGTCATTGCATATGGATCATGTCATGCATATATAAAGCATATGGATCTCAATAACACCTTCAGTTGGAGCTTGTATCAATGATGAGACTTTATAATAACACTAGGTAAGCTAAAAAGTATAACACAAAAGAGCCTGTAAGAAAGGGTCTCAAGAACTTGGGCTAAGTCTATAAGAAAAGAGGTATGAAGATCTGTTGCCAAAATCTGATTGGTGTGACAGCATTTTGTCATCCTCCCTTGCTCTGGTTCTTTAAAATGTTGTTGCATGCCATTGAAAGCAAAGAACAGGAGATGTCAGTAGCTGTGTTAAACTGGCTCAGGTGTTTCTCCTTAGCCACAGAGCCTGATTTACTGTTTCTCCAGTGCTGCTGTGCTTGACTATCAGGGACTTGGGAACATGTTTTTATTGCTGCTTCTTGGCTTTCTAGAGATATGTCTGTGGAGTCTCTAGCAAGAGATTGTGAAAGTTTACTAAACTTCGATCCAGACCATGAAAAGGTAGTACTCTTTTTTTGCATATTGTCTTTGTGAAGTTCCCTGGAGTACAGAGGGATAGGAGAGCAGAATACTGTTTTTCAGCAGCTAAAATGCCCCATGAAACTGTTATTCACAGAGAACAGATATCTAACACATTTTAAAAAATCCATATACTGATAAATCTTTCTGTTCTCCCCTGGACGCATAAAAACTATGTCAGATAAGCACTGTCAGCTTCAGGTGATATTATGCTTTGAAGCATGAACATAAAGTTAATACACAAATTTGGCTTCTGATTTTTCCAATTTAGCTTTAGTTTGTGTTAGAAATGGAGATTGCATCAGCTATTTATCAGACTTATCAAGTTTTGAGCTAAATAAAAGCAGACTATATTCCTCAGCAAGATGACTCCTAAGCCAGCTGCTTGACTCTTGGCATGTCAGAGCAGAGCAGCACCTACTCTGCTGCTCAGGTTTTTTACATATTTCATTTCCACATTTGAGTGACTACCTAACACATCTTGACTTTAATAAATATGCAAAGAAACAGAAGTGTTTGAAAACTAACAGGCTTTTCTCTCACATTTTTAAGCCTCAATTCAGCTAATCAGCACAGCAAGCAGAGGATGCCAGATACCTGGTTGGAGCTTGGCACTGATTATTCCGGAGTATGTGTTGAATGTTGTGTATAATGGTATATCAGTGACTGTGGTGTACCAGCAGGCAGCTATAATGCTATATATTTGGTGTATTTATTTGTATTTGTCAGTGGACAAAACAAGGTGAAAGTTTTGTGTTGTTTTTTTGTGATTATTTAGCAATGTTACTATTGAATTACTTCTCACTTAGAGTTTTTGTGGCTTTGTACAACCTCCATCTCACTTGGTTTGTGAGAAAGGATGGAATTCTAAATGTTTCTGTATGTTCACACTAGGAGAGGTTGGATAGCAGGCAAAAATTGGAGCTGACCACGATTTGACCTTACTGGAAAGTAAGGTATTTTAAGGCTAGTTGCAAGGAGAAAATTTTAAATAAAGCAAGATCATAACATACAACTAATTACTGTCTGCCTGGAAGAGGGGGAGGTATATAGAGAATTCCATATTTCCAGAAAATGTACATGCTGCTGAGATTTTTGGATGGAGTAATTACTAGGAGTAGAAATCTCTTCTGAACTGAACAAGGAGCTCTGAAACATCCAAATCTGGTAGTGGTTTCTGTTTCCATACTAGAAAGCTCAGAAATCTGATAAACATTGTGAAATAAGTTAATGAGGTTTCATTAGATGTACTTGGTAAAACTTCACTCCGTAGCATATATAGCTTTATTTTGCTTATGTTTTTTAACCTTTCTGCTCTGTTTTTGCTTTCTGTAAACATATTTAATTCACAAAGCTTTCAAGAATATTCTTTGGAAAAACTATTGTGAATATTTTTTATGTGGTACACATGCTGTATTATCAAGAGACTACACTTTTGATGCTTTTGCGTGTAATTATTGTAACATAACATAGAAACATTGAAGTTGTTGCTACTGAAATGCACAAAGATTATTTTTAACTTGAGTTTGAAAAGGGAATGTCCTCTCCATGAGTTTCTAGTCTTTTATCAACAGATAAAAGTCAGCTGCAGAGTTTTCCACACTCTAAATTTCTTTCAGAGATGTAGGGCCCAATTCCTAGCTACACTTCCTCTGCTAAGCTGACTGCCCTAAAATTCTGTGCTCTGCATATGGCGACATTTTCCTCAACATAACTGACAACTGGCACGGTGTTATAGTTATACTGGTGTTAACAGTGTCAGCAGACAAATGCCCATGAAGCATCACATCCTGAAAAGCAATCTTGTCTTTGGATGAATAACTGGGGGTGCTGTACTCATCGGTGTAACAAGTCATCTTTCTTCTTTCATTGCTTGTGTGCAGACAGCTTCCAGTGAAATATGAATTAATTAGAACTCCTTTTGACTAGCAGTAGCATAGCTAAGAGTCAAAATTGGCAATATTTTGGATAATCAACTTCTATGCTAGAGAATTCTGTGATTGCATTTGGAAGAGTGCTAGTTAGTAAATTCCTTTTAAATCAAACTCTGGGTGCATAAATACTTTGTAATCTTTTGGGAAATCATAATGAAAATATTTTAAAGGGGATTTTATTAATATGCTTCAACTCAGAAATGATTCAGAAATTATTTGTCCTTGTCTGGGTGGTAATCCACTTGTTGTCTGTCATCAAATAGTTTGGGTTTGATTGCAGAAACACTTGCTGGAATCATGATTCAGTCAATGGACTACTTATGTTCTTAGAGTTATGGCTGTGCATGCATAATGGCAGGATCAGCGCCTGATACTGTGAATTTTTTTAATAGAGAACCATGTTGTTTTTTGCCTGTCTACAGTTTTTCATAGTAAGGCTCTAATTGCTATTGCCTCTGTTTACATTGGAATGCATATCAGAATTACATGTATAATGCCTATTTTTATATACAAAAATAATAAAATTATGCATTCACCATTTACACATTGAAAATTATATGAACAGTTTTTACACCCTGATGTATTTATTCCCTCCCAGCACCAGTGAATTACAATGCTTAGGTGACAGACAAAGAGCTGGGAAAATGAGACACTGAAGCTGAGATTCTTTTAAATATCTTTATTCCATTGCTTTTAATTACCTAAATAATTTTATGCATCTGTTTACAGAAAGCCTCTGCCTGAAGAGGCAGTTGTAACAAGATCTCCAGATTCTGAAAGGCACATTTTAATCTTTGGATGTTTATTTCTCCAAATAGTTGCAGCAATCTTAGTTCTGTAACATTTATTTAAAAAGGTCATTTCCTAAATTAATGTGTTCCGTTGAATGCTATAATTTCCAAAATTGTATATATATAAATGAATGTAGAATTTGAGCCCTTTTAAAGGAAAACTAATTCATGGTTTTATATATAGCATCTGTTGCTTCTCTTCTTCTCTAAAAGTCTTACTTTGTTGCCTTTTCTGGAAGAAATTATTCCCTTTATAATACTGTCCAGGGAATATAGATATGTGTTCTCTATAATAATTTTGGATGAGGGTCTTAGTACAATCAGGGACCACAGAATAAGATTCAGAGTCTTTTATTTTCTCAATCATTTATTTCTCATTCCTAACCCAAAACTTAGAGTAGTAGGGTTGTACTGAGAGTAATAGTTCTCTAAACAGATTGCACCAAGCCATTTAGTACTAGAAAAACCTGACATTTGAGTCACACAGCAGGCAGATTCAATGCTCCTCTGCTCACAAATGGCAGATACAACATTGTCATTTGGACACTGGCTGTGAAGAGTGGTTAGCAAGCATGCTAGCTCATGAGTCTGGGCAGGTGTTATTTGACAGGTACGAAAAAGTAATATGTTAAGCTCCTTTTAATATTTTTAATTATAAATTCTCTTGTGACAGCAATTTTATTTAGAAGTGAAAGGGAATAGTCTTCTTCCAGTACTCCTTCCTTGCTCCTTCTGACTCTGCCATAAAATATTATATTGACCATATTAGCCCAAGTTTTAGCAAACTGAAGTTGTGCTCCCAGAACCATCCTGGTTCTCCAACAACAGACTGAGAAGACAATAAAAACAGTAAAAATACATAATAAAATAGGCCACTAAGGACTTCTAATCTTCTTTCAGAGTTTCCTTCAGTGGGTAATTCTGTATTTTCTTTCAAACTCAAATTGAGCCCTGGCTGGAACCTTAGGTCCCACTCCATTTACACAACCAATAATCCACAGAGGAAGACTTTGCAGCTCCAGTTTCCTTTTACATCATGTTTCCAGCAATCTTCTATGTCTAGCTCAGTGCTTTCTCTTTTTTTTTATTTGTAACTCTAAGCCCAAGGGGCTGACCAGTAGGCCAGAAGACCCCAGGCTTAGTGTTTCTCACAGGAGCATTTTTCAAGCAGCCCTTGCTTGCACTTGTCAGCCTTTGCAGTCCTTTTAAAGCATTTACGGTGCTGCATTTACGGTGCTGCATTTTCTCTGAACTCTAAAGCCTGATCATTTCCCTGAACCTAGTCAGGGACCTCACTCCATCTAGATACTTGATATTCTTCAAAGAAGAACAACTTTTGCAGCCCCTGGAAGTCTCATTTTAGTTAAAATCTTTGTAATAGGTTTGCAAATCTCATGGTTGCCCAAGAGAATTTGATACTAGAATAAGCTGCAAGAGAAGGAAGAATTGCTGTATGATACTGACTTGCACATATAAGAGAGTAACTTTTAAAATATTGTGTGTTGTCCATGGACAACTATATTAGCATTAATAAACTATGCCTTGAAGCATTGTTTGAACTAGATTCTGACAGATAAAGAGGGAGACTGTTCCTCTGTTGGATAAGGGTCATTCAGGACTCAGTGTGTGACAAGGCTGAGGGGAGCAGGTGGGACTTGATGTAATTCAGGCAGATCACACAAAGCTGTCTTTTGTAGGATAAGCTCTTCTGCTTACCTTGCATGGATCCCTGTGTGCACGGGGTGAAGGAATTTCAATGTGGCAAAGATCAGGTTCTGTATAGAATAATTTCTACTTGTCTCAGCTTTCTTTAGTCCTTTGAAGTGTTTCATGTTCATGTTTGAATTTTTACTGTTAAATATTGGAGCGAATCCTGGGTAAAATCTGAAATGACTTGTTCAAAGACAGAAACGAAGTCTGAAGCAGTAGAAGAAATCTAAATCTCAGAGTTGGGTCCCACCTTGCCAATGGATTCACTTTTCTTTCTCAAGGTTCTATTAGCTTCTGGGTACACCTCAGCCTGTCTTGATACAGAGTCCACTGTGTTATTGGAAATTGAAGTGCTTATTAGATATTGGTCAGAATCTTCTAAGGCTTTAGGTTTTCTTTTGCTTTGGTTGTTTCTGAATGAAATTATCTGATTTGTATTCACTTCATATGTCTTTAGTCTCTTTCAGCCTTTAGTAGGTGTAAGTTCTCCACGAATAGTATACAGAAGCTGGCCAGTAGGCTGAAGGAGATTGAGTAACCAAAAGAAGAATTAATCCTTTTACCCTACTTCCCTTGTACCCCTTGACTATTTGTTAGGAAGATAAAGGCATAGATTGGTTCCCACAAGCCTTGTTTTCTTGGAATGAAACCATATCTATCCTCTGCCTTTGTGTAATAGGCTGATGGTTGCTTTTCAAATTCTGTTGCTAAAGATTGTGCGTATCATCTTACAGGCATAGCATGGTGTCTGGCTTTAGAGTGGAAGGCTTGCTGCTTCTTCAACACTTACAGTATTGTCCACTCTCTACATGTGCCTCAGAAAATATTAGGATAAAAAAATGTTGAAAACAGCCATGACATTAAGCAGCAATTGAAGAAGCATAGTAAAGAGTCCAACTGGAAAGTATAGGGGAGACTTAAATCCCAGTTCAGGTAATTAGGTTTTTCTTCAATGGCCAACACACTGAATATAATAAACCTGAATTTATACAGTGTTGTCAGTTGTTTGCCAGAGTGAAAAACTACCTGACAGATGAAGGGTTCATTGCAGTGGTCTTAGCCTACATTTCTTGGAATGGATAATTGGTGTCAAGATGTGTAAAACTGGATATAGAGAGAAAACTGAAATGCATCAAATTCTGGAGTGCCAACATATCCAAATGGTTACAATAAATTATTCTGAAGCGTGGTGGGTTGCTGCTGCACACTAACTATAAAGCAGGCTTGTAAATGCTGGTGGTATGTTGTGTGACTTTGGTTGAGTGAAGAGGTATATTTTTTTTCTGTCTATATTTTATGCTTCATGGACAGGCCAACAGGAAAAGCAAGCACCAATTTAACCCCATGAACTAGTGATTAAAGGTAAAGAATACAATATTGCAATTTGACGCCCAATGCAGCAATTCATTAATATGGGAATAGGTTAATAGTATACAGAAGGAATCTTCACTTATCTCCTTAGAAAAGTCAAAAATATAACGTATAATGTTGGGTTTCATAGTTTGTGATGACAGCTGAGGTTTGCTTCCTTGGTGTTTCCTTCTCTTGAACTCTGCTGACTGTGTTCCTGTGCATGATGAGCTAATTATCCATTTCAGCTGGTTATAAAGTGTAAAATTAAGTTGTGATAAATTTCTAGACAACTTGTTTGTATGGTAAGACCTAATCATGATTGTCATCCTCATAAGTTGTTTTTGAAATACAATATGGTAATTAACACTGGGAAATAAGCAGGCAGCAGTCTCAGTGGGAGATTGAGGAGTAATTTTTATTTCTGTAGTGTTTATAAATGACAGAAGTAGTAGCATCATAGGGTGAAAAATTACAGGAATGGGAGGGTAACATAAGACAACAAAGGGAATGGCAAACGGAAATAGTAATCCAGATAGAAGAGATTATTAAACAGATTCATGGAATGTGGTGGTGAAAATGGAGCCTGGTTTTGTGGAATGCCTGGGGATTCAGTAATTCAAATAACAGTTCCAGAGTAATTAAAACTTTGGGCAAACTGTGAAATTCTACCATCCAAAAAGTCCATTTGTGTAATGAGGCAACTAAAATCCTAGAAAATATGATCATACAGGGAACCTTGCTATTATATGCAAAGTTGGCAAAGTAATAGTTGTCAACAAGTGAAGCCCTGAAACACTTTATGAGAGTGAGAACAGGAGGAATTTCTTTGAGCTATGTAATGAGCATCTGGAAAAATTATCAGATGACAAAGTATGAAAACCAAAAGAAAAAATATTATTTTAGTCTATACATGTTCCTCCAATAACTTCAGGTTTTTAAACTATGCAAACCTATGTCATCTGACTTTTTCTCAAATGCACTATGTATAACCTATAAAGAATTACATACCAAAAAGATAGACAAACTGTCACTATCCACCTAAGGAAACCCTTGTAAACTGAAGTTGTGTGGTGTTCCGTATGCTGCTGAGTAGAAGCAACTGCTCAATCTCAACAACAATAAGGTATGGTTGAAGTTATGTTGTATTGAGCTGCCATTTAGATACCTAAGATTCAGTAGTTAGTTTATATCAACACAGAAATAGCACAGATTTGTCATTTTGATTTAGAGTTGAAATATGGTTTTCTGACTTTTGCATATATAAATTAGTTCCTGCTTGTTTGTTTGTTTGTTTTTTAATTTATTCTATTCTTACCCAGTTTCTGTTTATCTTCTTCAACTAAACAGTTTTGTGCCTTGTGCGATATCTATTTTAAATGATTTTTCGTATTATTCCTTAACAGACTTTTTCCTCATATGTGCATAATAATGTGAAATAGTCATGAACAGATTTATGAACAGATAAGTTAGATGATGATTGGTTTGTTGGAAGAAAGAATTGGTAATTCATAGAAGTCTGATCTGTTCTCACAGAAGAGAAGTGGATGTAATAAAATCCATTTGGCAGTCCTTCTTGTCATTCTGGAACTTCAAAGATTACAGGTCAGCAATAAGTCACTTTATTATTGCTATAATGTAATGCTGACAGTTCGAGGCAGAACATTTATAAAAGGTGATTTAGAAGAACATAAAATCAAAATGAAGGAAATGCCACAATTCCTCACAACTTAGCATTCTCTGGTAGGAATTTTTGCCTTAGTTCTGGATGAAGACATCCTTCATCTAAATCCTTAAATAAATGCACCAGCATGGCACCAAGTGCAAGTCCGTTGATTTTAACAAGCTACTTCTCTGTGCTGGTCTGTCCTTCTGAAAAAAGCTTTAGCACATATATTCTCCCAGCATTGAAACTTGAAAGAATGCACTTGAACTGTATTGAAGAAAGCAAGGGTAATGTGCACTTTTTGTCATTGGGGTCAGAAGACCCTGAACTGGGACTGGGGGGAATGGGAGTGAGGGATGATGCTTTCTTTCTACTGTCTCAAGAAAGGTTAAATTTCATTTCCTTCTCACGTTTATTGATATTGTGCACATAATTTTTTTCCTTTCAGGTAGCATGAGTCATATTGTGTCCAGCAGAAATTTCACCCATGTCTATCAAGGTGCTTTTCTTTCTCAAAGGCAGAAGAGAGATCTGAAAGCTTGGCTGTACATTTCAAATAGCATAGTTCTATTGTGCATTAATAACACCTGTCTATCCCAACTCAAGATGTAATGGAATGCTTGAATACAATTTTTTCTGGAGAGAAGAAGGGCAAAATCATTATTGCTAAGTGAAGTATTACATCTTCTGGCATACAATAATATCTGGTTATTTTGTGATGAGTATAGTCTTTATTTAAACAACTATATGATCCTTGTGATTAGGCATAAATTTTCAAGATGCAAATCACTGATGTAATATGCTCTGCCTGAATCTGTAAACTACTGAATAATTGCTGCATGATAGCAGATGCTGAGTTACAGCCTCAGTGACATGTCAGTCTTTAGTATCAGTGTAACTGTTTAATTACTTATAGGAAAGTACAGGACTGATCATATTGCAGATTTACAAAATACCTAAGAAGCATTTTCTTGCAGCACTCTAGATGAAGCCAAGGGGAATCCTATTTCTTATTTACACCTTTCATGGTGAAAAAAGAGCTCAAGCTAAAGTTTTTAAGTGAGATACTTATGAACACTCCACTATTCTTGAGATCTCATAACAGGTGTACCATTGTAAGTAGTTCTTAGTTTGTCGGCTCAGGTGATGATATCCATGGCAATCCTCTTCTCATTGACCCTTGTCCGACATACTTGTGAAGGAATAGACCTTTTGTTGTTACCTTGGAGCAGGTGCTGGAACACAAAAGCTGATGATTCTCCCATTGTTTGCAGCCCTATTAGTCAAATCCTTAGGAGCCAAAAGTCTGGTCATTAGTACTGAAATTTGAATGCCTGCTTAAAACTTTGTGCTTTAGGATTAACTGGTTTATGTCAAATTTCACCCCCCAAAATTCACTCTAAGCTACTGTTTGTTCTTCTAACTTTTTCATCAAGTAAGGACAGATCTTGGGCTAATGGAAACTACAGCAGCTTAGATGAAATTCACAGTACCAAATTTTATCTTGTCTATTAGCTTTCCCTGATAAAGCTTAGTAGTTATGAATGGAGTTATGTTGTGTGATTTAATTGTTGCTGCCTAAGTGAGCAACTGGATTATTACTAGTAGTACAGGCAGGAATGCTTCCCACTGATAATAAATTGAATCTGTGAAACTAATTCGTTTAACTGACTCTGTAAATACAAGGAAAGGTTGGGAGATAAACTGTCTTTACAACTAGAGGTTTGAATTAGTGCCTGTATGTGGACCCAAACAGAAGGCATGTGGTCTACACACTTTTTAAATGAATACAGAGCCTGCTCACGTCTCAGATGTGTTGAGTGGGATTTTATTAATAAATAGCTTAATAGAAAAACTCCTTCGAAATTAAAGTTCACCCGCTATGGTGAAAGGCAACACAAAACCTAAAAGCTCCTGAAAGAGTTGTTAATCTAAAAAGATGTCTAAAATTGCTGAATTTAAAAAAAAAAAAGTATATTGATTTTTCAAAGGTTATTGTTATGACTGAAGGAAAATCATCTTTACAAACAGAAGGCAGAGAGGAAAACAGGTAGCTTCAAAGTGACTCATCTCAGTTCCTTCCAAATATAGCCTTTCAGACTTAAACCAAATCCATGCCTCTACATCAGTCTTACAATCATCAAGAAAACCGTTCTATTAACCATAGTTTCCACACCGAACAGAGCTGCTTTAGAGCTGTTTCTTGCTGCTTCTACAGGGACTCTGGAATGAAGTCCCTTTTCAGGTGTACATATGGGTAAGAGAACAGGGTTGGTGAAGTGGAACACAAGACTGTTATCCAGAGTCCTGGATGACTAAGGAGAGAGTGGTTAAATTCCTACCTCTGACAGTAACACCAAGCTAAATGCAGTCTCAGATGCCTGGCAAATAGAGGGAGGGAAAAAACCCAAGCTGCAGCAATGCAAAGTAGCACATTAATCTAACTATGATCCTGTTGCCATTAATAGGACTTTGAATGGATTCTAGAAAGCCACTTTTTAGACAGTTATATGTCCTTTACTGAGTCCTTTTTTCTTTTTTTCTCCTTCTTTGTTTCTTTTTTCTTGCACTAGTATGGATGTGGTACTGGCTTTGATCCTCACCTTCCCTTTTAATTTTTGTTTTCAGATTACTTCACCAACATAGAAGAGAACATACACTGGTTGAAATCTACACTGGTAACACATTAACTCTCAGCAGACTCTTACGAACATCAGAAAGGAGTTCTTCATAAGACATTGTTGTGAGTTCACTTTTTATTTTCAGCTTTTATTTTCACTTTTTTTTTTCCTGTTGTTTTTGCATCTATAAATGGTAAGAAAGACTGAGCAAGTAGGAAAGTGGGAATACAGAAGAACTTCATAAAGCTAAGAGGCAGGCTACAGATTTTGGATAGTGTAATAGCAACAGTTTTATTGTTGTTGGATAAGGAATTTTTTCTGAACTGCTATAGAACATAAATGTATCAATTTAGCCTTTAGACACTAAATCACCAAAGCTAAAAATTATACTTTTGAATAGTAAAACTCAACTTGACAGCAAATGAATCATAAGGATTAAAGCTAAGATTTTTTAAACGGTAAAATTTAAAATGACAGATGGGAGGTTAGAACTAATTTGTTCAAAGGCAACTGGGCTGAATGATTTTCAAAGGCAATTTGTACAGAAAAAATTATGCCTATTAAAACAAAGTAATTCAAATCTTACCAGAATTAATCAGAAAGAAGGCAGAATGATTGTATCTTAATTAAAGTATCTCAGTTGCAAACTGATCTAATTTATTGTGAATCTTCAAAACTCCCCTGAGAAGGAGAGGAGCTCATATTCCAAAAGATAGTATTTTTCTTCTTTATTTAGCAATGTGATATTTAAGTCAAGTTTTCCTTGCCCTTTTTAATGATAACATAAAATTGTCTCTACACAGAACTGCTTCCAGGGAGAACAAAGTGAGATGAGAGTGTTTCTTTTGAAAGCATCTATTGATTTTAGACTGTATTACATAATTTTGTGGGGAATAGTAAAATAAAATCCTTTTAATCTCTTTAGTTAGAATCAATGGAATAGAAATAACAGGGTTTTTTGATTGAAAATTGATATAGAATCATAGAATAATTTAGGTTGGAAAAGTTCTCTGAAATCATGGAGTCCCACCATTGTTGTGTATGGAAGAGGATTTTCCTTATATTGTTTTGTTTATATGTAAGTGGAAAGTTGCTAGAGAAGAGTGCACTACAAATAAGAGGTTGTATTATGTTTATGTTATTGTACCAAACATCTTGCAAACTTTAGACATGTATTTTCTTTGTGGCCAGATTGCACACTCGCAGAAGCCGGACACGGGTGTGTTTACAGAGATACTTCTTTGTTATTTCTGAGGGTGATGCAACAACGTTTTTATAGTAACAAGATGTCTTCGTTAATTGAAGATGGCCTCTATTTTAATGAGCATGACTCACCAGAGGACTTTTTAAATGTTGCAGCCTGCAGACAGAAACTAATCTCAATCATCATGGATATGGGGTATCTCACATAAGGTGCACCTTTATTTTCAACTAATTGTTTTTACTATGTTCAATTATTCTATTGGAAATGCTGTCAGATTCAGCGTCAATATCTTTTCTATAGTCCATGGAGAGGAAGGGGTTTCTGCTTTTTTATTTTTGTAATTACCATTTGCTTCTGTGTCTGAAACACTAGATGCAGCAACTGGTGAAAACACAAAATAGTTTTGTTAGTGAAGTTTCTATATAAGCAGATTTTTTGACAATTCTCCAGCCCTTGTGCTGTGCCATGATGAGCTGAGAGGCAGTCTTCATTTCTGGCTTCACATGGACTTAAATATTTCAAGCTCTACCCCTTTTAAAAGTCTGGTGGAGGTTCAGATTTCTTCATAATTTAAATGATAAAGCATTGGAACTAAATTCTGCCTTTTTACTGCTGTAGTTGGAAGACAGCATATCCTGGAGAAATTTTTGTCAAGTTAATGTATTTATTCCATTTTTTTAGTGCCTGGGGATTATAGAACAAGAGCAAGACAGAACTTGATACTCTTTTGTCAATGAAAATGTATTTTCCTCGGAAAGTGGCTTTAAAGTTATGGAAATTATTTATTCTCATGGAGATGCTTTATAACATTTTTTCCTGTGCATTATGCAGAAGACATCTAAAGGAATTTCTTTACTGTTTTTCTTTCTGAGAATATTTCTCCAGACAATTCGCTGAACATCTGTCTTTGCTATAAGTGTCTGTATTCATTCAGAATGGTAATGTACCAATATCAAATCCTTGAGCATGTGTTAGTCTGCAGTGTAATTACTTTTATCAGGTTATAGGAGGTAAGAAAACTTTGTAGTTCTCTAGGGACTCTAATCTAGAAACTAAGCTGTGAAGCAGGCAAGAAAAATATAGACAGAATGTGTTATGACATGGAACAGGCTAACTAAAGTAGTTACTGAAATTTTGTAAGGAAAAAAAAATAGCCTGAGGCAAGGGCACAGACCCAGTTCAGTGCTCAAATGTACTAAAATACATTCAAAGGAAATCAGGAGTGTCACTAGCTTACAAATTGTTTTTCAAGGAAATGTAAATAGGGTAGAGTTTGAGAAGCCAAGTGGCATGTGAAGATGCTGTGTGTATTTTAGAGTGATACTACAGTTTTTAATTTGTCCACCACTACAGTATTAGTGCAGTGCTGACAAGGGGCTGCGATGCCAGCCTCATTTATTGCCAGGAGGGAGCAACCATACATGTGTTTTGTGTGTGGTTCGTGGTGACAAAAATGGATTAGCACATTAACTCAAGTCAGTGCAAAGCCTCAGTGCTTGTCAACATGGATTTTATCTTGCATTGATGAGCAAGAGCTTCAAGAACTTTAGCCCTATGTGTCCTAGCAGTGCTCAACTACTCCAGCTGTCCCTGCTCACTTCTCCTGCAGTTTTAAGGATGTGTTTTTTCTGATATATCACTGCACTCGTGTAGTACTATTCACTAGAGTTCTCCATTCAAGTCCCATTTCCCCATCTGTTTCACTCATTTCTGCACTGCCAGCTCCTGGTCTGTAGCTGTTGATCTCGGTGTAGTCCTGCCTGTGCCTGGTATCTTTTCTTCATACTTTTTTTTTGAGCTGTATAAACCCTATGGAGGCTCTGTGCTGGTAACAAACCAGACAGGGCTTTACATATGCAGGGTTACCTACAGGGCTGGCAAATCAACAGAGCGTTCTAGCAGACAATTAATTGGCTTTTAAAAATAGTCCAGCTTTTGGTTTTCAAAAGCAAGCAGGTTGTTAAGAATAAACACGTAGCCAGTGAGTCAGAGAATGACACAGCACTGGTTGCTACTCGTTCAATGAACTGACTTCCCAGAATTCTTTTCTACTTTGTAATCTTTCTCAGTGATTAGTGTGTAAAAGCCTGCCAAACTGAACATGAGGAAAGTAATCTCTGAAGCATGAAGCCATATTTAAAGAAGATAGAAAAAGTACTCAGACATTTTTGATAATTTAACCATGCAAGAAAAAAGCGCACTCAACTGACTGACTACAGCAAATACCATATTTCAGTTTAAAAGGTTACCTTTTCTGTCCCTCATATCTGAAAGATGTGTTTTTTACTTGGAGAAAAATCTGGAGAAAGGAAATCCTTGTGTGTTTTTTTTTTTTTAATGGTAGCACAGTACATAACTATGAGAAGATTCATACAGCAGCTATCCCAGGTTGACTGCTAGGAGCATTAACTTGGGGACTGTCATTTGAGCTTGGATAACAGGGCTACTTAAATTGTCTTAACCCTGTGTCTGCTGCTCCATGGCTTTTGTTCTTATCTCTTTTCCATCACTTCCTCATTAATAGAACTAATCTTTCCACAGTGATTCAATCTTGTCTTTGGGAAATAAATCCCACTCAAGTGTTTTTTCGATTTTTTTTTTCTTCTTTTCCATTCCAATCAGTTCTCTAGTACTGCTGTTTTAGAAACTTCCTTCAGAAATATTCCTGTCAGCAGAAGGGGTATGTAGAGATAGAAAGCCTTTTTTTGGCGATATGGTAGCTTAAATGCAAGTCAAGCATATAGTGTGAATAACACAATTTATTTCTTGGTTGGCAGTTACCCAGTTTTATTTCCCACTCTGTAACTACTATTGTGGTGTAAGAGAAAGGGCTTGTCCTATTAAAAGTGATTTCTACTTCATCAGCAGCAGCATCATCTTTTGCTCCATGCTTCTTGGATGCAAAATATCTGGGATGTCACATCTTGCACACCTCATTGTTATGTCACTTCATAAACCAGGGTACAGTAGATGGTACAGAACAGAACAGATCCCTGATAACAGAAGATGGTAACTAAGCAGGAGTAGTGAGTGAGTTGGCAGAATGCGGGTTCACACTTGAGGAGAGCGTACTACAATAAGGTCGTGAGATAGAAAAGAACTTTTTTTTTCTCGTAACTCAAGTGTTTTTTCTTCAGTAGCAAAATTACTTTTCACAGAAGTTTTTCAGGCACTTGTGTGGCAGTATTTGGACACTTTTCTTTCAATTTGTTTGGAAAACATGTTATCTAGATATTCTAGGATACCTTGCACTGCATCCCACTCATTGGGATCACCTTTAATCAGCATGCAAGAATATTCTGTGTCCCAAGTCTGGAAATGTGAACAAGGAATCTTACTGTCCACTGTATAAAGATGTTGTAAATTGATTAAACTTTTTCCCTTGCTCACTGGATTTCAAGGGCTTCCTTACTTTGAATTCTGATACTGGCTCCAACACTTGGTTGTTTGATTTGATTTCTTCATATATTTTTCTTATTTACTATTTGTGCAAATGTTGGACCTCTTTCCAATTTCTCTTAAGAGGGGCAAGGTCATGTTATTATTTTTTTTTTTGCCTTGGAAATGAAATCCTGGCTTTATATGTAATCTTGAATTCATATTCAAGAAAATGCTGTTCTTTACATTCTGTTTTGCAAAAGAGAAGTTAAGCTTTCTATAACACTTTTGGAGGAGGAGGCTTCAAGGGCTTCATATGATTGTTGGTCACAAAGATCTGGTCAGCATCAGGTGGCCCCTGATGCTTCATATATAACAACTGAATCTGCTCCTGGTGTCAACAGAAAATTAGATATGTCATTTCTGGGCAGCCACAAAGCCCTGCATGATTATGTATTTCCTGGGCACCTGAAGAAGAAGCATTTGCTGAAAGGTCATGCTTGTGGTTGCTCTTAAACAGGAAACAAAACAAACTTCAGCCCATCCAAAGGTGGGGAGCAGCTGAATTTATACTATCTTCCGAACTTTTAGTTCCTGTACTATTAAGTTAGCAGAAAGTCTAATACACTGTGCTGATTTGGGCTGGGTAAAGTTAATTTTCTGTGCTGTAATTGTTGATACACTGCAGAATAATAAAACAGATTTCTCTGTTAATTTTTGTTCTGGAGATAAATACTTCAGTCTCTGAAGCAGTGCACAAAAGATAACTGAAGATATATCAACAAAAATGCAAATCACTACTTTGCAGACATATGCTGATTTAGCTCTGAATGTGTTATCTAGCTCCTGGCTGCATTGAATTTGAGTGTTTTTCTACTTACAGTAAAGTGCCTGCCCTGCAGCCAGGGTGGAATATCCCTCTGCAGTTATATCAACTAAGCAAAAAAACCTTCAAGCTGGTTTGGGAGAATTTGCTTGGTCCTGCAGATTCTACTTGTAGGAATTTGCAGAACTTTTGTTTGCAGAAAACAAAAGAAAAGCAGGTGAGGTATGAAAGGAGCACCAATATATTTATTGAGTATAAGCAAGGGATCACATATTTAGATGCCTGCCCTTTGTAGGAATTATGATAGAGCAAAATTGGGAGATATTCAAAGAAGATATTAAGAATAGTTTGGGGCATTATATGTGTGTAACGCACTGTGATGCATAAGGGAAACATGGAAGAAACCATAAGGTCCCTCTTGAATGGGAAAAAGGGGAAAGCATTTTCACAGCAAAGATGAGCTCTGATTTCATGATAAAAAGTTAGACAATACTCTCTGTAGAAGTGCTAACTAAGGAGAGAAGCCAGTAGACAGACATTTGAATCAATAAGAAGCTGAAACTGTTAAAAATATTAATCTTTTGGAACAGTGATATGGAGTCTCTGACATATGGGGAAAAAGTTACAGTAAAATTCCAACAGCATGAGAGATGGTACTTGAAATCCAATAAATTTGTTTTGTAAAAGAATTAGGATTGGAATAGCAAAAGAAACTTCAAAAAATTAAACTTTTAAGATATGTTCTGGTTGGTTAGTGGCTTTGACAGAAAGTCAGTGCAGAAAGAATCATCTTCATTTTTGCTAGCTCATGATGCACTTTAGATTTAAGCAGAAAAATTCTTCAGTGAATGCAGGGGGAGAAAAAAACAGCAATGGGGTTTAGTATTTTGACCATGTTTAGGATCTTTTGATGTTCATACTTTTGTGGACTAGCTAATGCTTGGTTTTATATAATAGAACATTTTTGTAGTATAATATGTTGCCATTTTTAAATTAATGTTTAAATTGTTTAAATTAAAGTTTTTAACAAATATTCTTTGTTCAAATAGCTGAAAACTAGATAAGCAAAGCATATGGAAGAGTAAATAGATTCTTGTTAGCAACCTGTCTGGAAAAAAAAAATCTTCTGCAAACTGAACTACATGTTCATCCAGGCAAGGAGAAGGTTGACAACTCTTAATATGAATCTTCATGAAAATAAAATAAAAACAAGATCCTGTATAAACTACATTGAATTTGTTGCTATAGATACAAAGATTGTTACTTTCCCCACTTCCCCCCATAACTTTGAGACATGAATGGCTTTTTTTCCCCCTATTGTTATAAACAATTAAATTTCTACGACAGAGAGGCAGCCGGTTGATACAAGTAGAAAACATTGACACCAAATCAGAAATTTTGACTTTCTTCTTTCATTTCTGCTCCAAAACTGCTTCTGATATTTTCTCAGTATTGGAATGTAGTCTGGGAATCTGAGGTTACTGATTTTTCTAAGACCTCTCTAGTGATTCTTATGTTCATGTATATTTGCCTATTTTCCAATGCAGTTGTTCAACGATTTTCATATGGAAAGATATCCCAGGTGCATTTGTTGCATATATAACTAAGCATAAAGCTGTACATTGGCATGGGAAAGCCTGAGGCTTGGTATAATGGACAGGTTCAGTCTGTGATATGTAGCACTTTATTTTTAGTGTCCATACTGAGTAACGTTAAGGTATGCATTAACACCTGACTCAGCAGAAGTGTCTGCTTCAGCAAGAGTAGTTTTCCTAGCTTCACCACCAGGAGCAAATACAGACAGATCCTTGTAAGGATAAGATTCCTTACCTGTACAATTTCTTTCTGTTTATAGCATGTCTGACCAAAGCTGCCTTGAAATCTTTACTACTGCCTATGAAGTGAGCTAGTTCTTCTGCAACAGTGAATTGGCTTAATAGTGGAATAGTACCTAGAATTGGCTCCTGTATCTATTGGAGACCTGTCCTACTGTCTTCTTACATTGTTATTGTGTCTCTAAATTAATTGGTCTTCCTATTCAGACTCAATTCCTTCTCTTCATCACATATACACACCTTGAATTCACTATAAAGGAAGAATTTTCTTGTTATGCTCAAATCACTTTTCTCGTGTGTTTTGGTTCACATGAAACAAAAATGTATAATGACAAAAACATTAAAGAAACAACATATTCATTAGTTTCATTCTTTGACAATCTTAGTGTAATTACATAAACAGGTTAAAATAGTTACAACTTATAGCAAAAATGGAAAACATCAGACTGATGGCCTTCAGAAATCTGCCTGAGAAAACAGTTGACTTCTGTACACGTGTAGTGGGTTGACACTGGCCAGATACCAGGTGTCCTTTAAAGTCACTCTCTCACTCTCTCTCTGCAATTAGACAGAGGAGAGAGAAAGAAAAACATCTAAGGATTCATGAGTAGAGGTAAGAGCTGGGAGAGGTCAATTACTGATTACCTTCACTGGCAAAACAGACTCAAGAGTGGGGATAGTACTTAAATTTATTACTAACAGGATAAGAGCCAAAGAGTGAGAAATAAAACAGTCTTAAAAACACCTTTACCTCACCCCTCCTTCCGTCCATGTTCTCCCTCCTCCCCCTCAGCAGTGCAGGGGGATGGGAATGGGGGTTATGGCCAGTTGTTGTTTCTGCTGCTGCTCAGGGGGAGGAGTCCTTCCCCTGCTCCCATGGGGTTCCTCCCAATGGAAACAGCCCTTGATGGACCTCTCTGGCATGAGTCCATGCCTTGGGCAGCAGTTCTTCCTAAACTGCTGTCCCGTGGGTCACTCCTCCATGGGGTACAGTCCTTCATCAATGAGCTGTACTGGCGTGGGTCCCCCACAGGGGCTACAAGTCCTACCTGGGAAAAAGCCTGCTCTGGCGTGGGCTTCGCTTTCCATGGACTGCAGGTCTCTGGCAGGACCCCACTCCATCCTGGGCCTCCCACAGGGTCACAGCCTCCTTCATGCATCCATCTGCTCCAGTATGGGCTCCTCCATGGATGGCAGGTGGGTCTCTGCACTCCGATGGTCCTCCATGGGCTGCAGGGGCACAGCTGCTCCACTGCGATTTTCACCACGGGCTGCAGGGGCCTCAGCTCCAGGGCCTGGAGCACCTCTTGCCCCTCGTTCTCCACTGACCTTGGTGTCTATGTTGTTATTCCTATGTTCTCACTCTGCTCTTCCCTGGCTGGAATTTCTTCTGCGCAACACTCTCGTGTTCTTAAATACGTTATCACAGAGGCGTTACTATTACTCCTAATTGTCTTGGCCTTGGCCAGCAGTAGGAAATCTGTCCTGGAGCTGGCTATCATTGGCTCCATGGGACAGGGGAAGCTTCTAGCAGCTTCTAATAGAAGCCACCCCTGTAGGCCCCCCCCCCAAAAAAAACCCAAAACCCAGCCACAGAAACCCACTACAACACACCAATCCTTCCTGTCTCCTATAGACTGTTTGCTTAAATGTGTTCAATTGCTCTTCCTTGTTCCAACCATCTTTCCTTCTCATGTGTCTAGCTAGGCTTGTGAAACCCTCTCAAAAAAAGAGATCAGCAAACTTGAAGTGTGTACTGGTCTTTCTCTCTTAGGTTGAAAAACAGGCAGCAAACCTCTACTGTGTTTTCCGCACTTGAAATATTTCAGTTCCCCGAAACAAGTGGCATTCTTCCTCTGGGCATTTAATGGAACTGACTGGACACATGCTACTTTATATGTAGCTCAGGTACCATGTAAACTTTCCAACTATGTCTTTTTATGATTCTCAGGTGTGAGTGTGGGGTAGATTCAGTAATGCAGATAGTTCTTTAAAGAAGTAGCCAGTGCACACCACTGATGAGAACTGTATGAGATAAGTTCTGGGATCTTCTGAATAAGCCTTTGGGCACTAAATGGCTTATTTAATTGTCTAGCTTATAATGAAGTTCAGCCTCTTTTATCTATCAAGTCTCTGAAAAGAGGCACTCTACTGACTAGATGAAAAGCAAATACTGCTAGCAAAAATTTGAATGTGTACTGATGGGAAAGTACAGTTCAGCTGGAGTTCTGACTCTCATGGGTATTCCCATTTTCTTTTAGAATCTTTATGGTGTACTCTTTTGCTTCATTCTCTGCTTGATACAGCAGTGCCTCTGCATTGCTCAATGCCATCCAACAGTATTTATTTAGAGTTTCTTTATCACAATTGAATGATAGTTCTGGACACTGATATTTTAGTTACTTTTTATGACAGTATGTGTTTGCTGCAGCCTTTGTCTATGAATTAATGAGACTAGGGACTCAAGCAAAGCTTTCAGTTGCTACAAGTTATGTTGAACTGACAGCAAGTTAAACATCTAAAAATAGGAAGTTTTCCAGGGGTGGTAATTGAACAGCAGGACTGACTTTCAAGTTCAGTGCCTGATGCTCATTTCTAAATGATATTTTAGCAACCATCAGTGACCGCTTGAAATCTATCACATTAACAGTGAAAGGCATCTCAGTGAGACAAATCTATTACTGTCAAATACACTGTTGTCAAATCTACTCTTTTTTTCACCTGTTGCAAAACAATGAGAACAGTTTGATGACAAATCTAATAATCTGTGACATATTTGATTACAAAACCCTCTCATCACTGTGGACATAGTTTATTTCTCAATTTGCAGAGGCATCATTCTTTACTTTTAGAAACAACCAATTACATATGTACGAGGCTTTTTGTAGGAATTAAAATTAAACCTAGAGATTTGTTAGAAAGAAAATTAAGTCGTTGGTATAATAAGTTTGCAAGACATTCTGACTTATGTTATATTCCACAAAAGTTCTTACGCATGTAAGGCCAACAGTTTGCTTCATTTCCCCCCAAAGAATCTGTAAACCAACAGACTTCTCGATAATGAGACTTTGCATTGACAATGCTGCAAAACCGAATGCGCCACAAGCTGTGAGTGCTTAAGGATGAGGAGGGCATCTGTGTTTGGGTCACTGTTTAGGAGCACTGCTCTATGTTATTGCAGTATTTTTTGTCACCCATTCCTGTACATTTTTAGAGACTGTGCTATGCGTAGTGCTCTTGCAGAAGGTCGTACCTGAGAAGATCAGTGCATAGAATACTTCTTGCTTTGTTATTCTTTTGCTTTCTTTTACTTGGTAGAGACAAGCAAACGTGAACACGGTAACTTACTGTTGGACAAAGAAACTAGAGAGAGTAAGGATCTTTACAAATATATGAGGAAAAAAGTGGAATTAAAAAACAACAAGAAAATTGAAAGTTATTCATTAATGAAGGAAAAAAAATACATTCTTTAAAAACAGAATTTAATTTTTTAAGGAAGGGCTATTGTTGTAAACCTCTGTCAATGTCTATATAAACATGAGATGTAATAAAACAGACCAATTGCAAAACCCAAGGAAGGTCTATGCTTTCCTCAAAAGTGTCATATGACCGAACAACTATGTAATTTCTGTAACAAATATTGTCTTTTCTGTTTCATTTCCCTTGATTCTAATCCTTTAAATGATGGTATGAAAAATATTGTAGAACAAGTTGTAAGAAATAACTTTTTTTTCTAGAAAAGCTATCAGATGGGAGATTTAGTGGCTCTGCAATTGAATCTTCATAATAATATTAATGCTACATCTTTTTCTTCTTTTTGATATAGTGTGTATGAACAGTCCCTATTATTTTTTTGATTTCTTTTTGTAGCTTAAACATAAAAAAGAAAAAATTAGTGAACTAATCCAACCAAGTTGTATAGAACTGAATGTAAAAAGAGATTATTAAGGTTTTATTTACTTCCTATGACTGTTTATTACCAGAGTCAGACACATTTCTATGGTAAAAAACCAGCAGTGGTCATCTTTAATGCATTGCAGATGAAACTAGAGTACTTGTTCCTAAGGGGAAAGGGATCAACTTTTATAAGTTGTTCTGAACTTTTGTCCCCAGTTTACTGAGGCTAAAAAATTTTGGTTGCAATAGGAAGAAGGATGATGATTCTCTAGTTAGGTATCCAGTTATTGGTTGTGTCTCAGAGCACCTAGCTGCATGCTAAATAGCTACACAGGCACATGCATTTAGCTAGTAGATGAGTTGAAGCTCTCTTAAAAACATGGAAAAGTATAAGTCTCTGATTCCTCAGGGATATTTTCTACTTCTCTAAGCTGGTTTCTTGTTTAATGCTTATGTTTTTTCATGTTCTTTCAGTTGCATTGTAATTTTAAGGTGTTCTGCTACATAATATTCTCTGATGATGATTTCTTTGGCTTTTGATTAGTTGTAAAATGATGCCCCAGCCTAAATGGTGAACACTAGCGATAGCAAGAGAATAGCTGAGGCTGGATGTGTGCTTTCAGGGATGTTCATTAGAAAGAGAAGTATGTGCCAGACATGTAGGTGTCAACTAATAACTCTTGGTACACAAGGGAAGTGAGTGATTGCTGTATTTCTTGTTCTTGTAATGAGGGGGTGTGTGCATTTTGTGAGATACCAGGAATAATCTTCAGTGGTACTTTTGTTAGCTTTTATCCTTTGTGCCAGTGATTCATCCATTTCAGTTGAATTGCTCAGAGGATGTTCATTCTCTTAGCTGTTCAGCTTACAAGTTTCACATTTATGTTAAGATAGCTTTCTGCCTTGTCTTGTGTGATAATGCTCTCCATTACATGTACTTATACACTGGTAAGTTATCAACACCTTCCTAGGCACAAATTCAAAGCATAGAACTGTGAATGCAGCTGTGGGGAAAATTAACTCCATCTCAGTCAGGCCCAATACAATCCTGACCCTTTATTCCATACTGTTTGCATCATGCTTAAGTCCCACATAATACGCGCACACACACATACATATATATATATGTACATTAGTTTGTTGCATTAGATTAGTTGTTTCTCTTTGCTTCTTACTGTAGTGCTGTGGCTTTTATCACATCTAGTGGGTTGTTTTTTCTTCCCCTGGAACAGAATGTTCCAGTTATATGACAGTTATTCAGGCAAGCTATTTTGTAAATTTTATTACATATATAAAGAACTCACTCAGCCCCATTTCTATTTAGATCTTTTTGCAGAGGAACCATTGTGTGGATGAGAATAAAGAACAACCAGTTCCTTGAATCTATTTTCTGACACATGCATATAAAACCTGTTTCACAGAGGTTAAAGCAACTAAGTTATGTTTTTCCAGTCTCTAGATAAGTCGTTGAGGTAATAGCTTGCTTTCTGTGCATTTGCCTCATATTTGCAAAAAAGAGGTTGATCTGAGATGTGTTCTTTTTCATCTCTATTTCATAGTGTCACAACTTATACCACTTTAAGATCTAGGATGTGCGGTGTCAAGCATCTTTGGTAAGATGATGAACCACTGTAAAAGCATCTCCCTTGACTCTGTAAGAAATCAGAGCTTCTGAGTACTTCAGAGGAAAAGGCTCTTCTGTAGTGTGTGAGAAGACACTCCTTGGTATGAACTAAATGACTCAAATGCAGAAGAGAAACTGTATAAAGGTTTAGATCCTTTGTTTCAGCCCTTGGCTTCTCGGTTTGGGAGGGGCTAGTGAATTCTGACTGTAATAATGGTGAGAAATTTTGTTTAAGTTCAGTTGTAGTAAGTCCACATAACTCACTGAAGTGCCCTTCCATGCCTGCCCACAGCTGCGGTACCAGGGGTACTTTGAGAAACTCTGTATTTTCCTAATAATATCAATGACTTCCTGAACTCAAAATACTCTTGACCAGTTGCAGAATAATCCATATTAATAGCTTTTACAGTATGTAGAAAAGCAACACTTGCTTGTTAATACATTCAACTTTTTGAATTATTTTGTCTTTTGAAGTGATTTTGCCTTCTACAAGTTCTTGCTTTCATGCAGCTAGGAAGCAGTATTTTTGTTTTTGAAATACTAGGACTGTGTCTGTGTTGCCTCAGAATCAAGATTTCTAGGCATGATTGAAGTTGTCTCGAGGGAGGTTTAGGTTGGATATCAGGAAGAGGTTTATCATCCAGAGGGTAGTTGAGCACTGGAACAGGGTCCCCAGGGAAGTGGTCACAACACCAGGCCTGACACAGTTCAAGAAGCATTTGGACAATGCTCTCAGGCACATGGTGTGATTCCTGGGGCTGTTCTGTACAGGCCTGAGAGCTTGATTTTGATGATTTTAGTAGGTCCCTCCCAACTCAGGATATTCTATGAGTCTATGATTTCAAAAAATCTGGTATTTATAGCTCTATAATTTTTACAAATATAAGAAAAATTATGATTTATGTTTTCTTCTTTCTACCTCAATGGATACAAATGAAACCTTAAAATGAAAATATCTAAGTGGATTTTTTCAGTTATATTAGAGTGAACCTTGCCTGATTTAATTAACTTTGTTGCATACAATTGAATACAGTGTTTGGTCCCAAATGGTCTCTTGTAGATGATCTTGTGAATTCAATGTTGACCTTGCAAGGGAAGAGAGGCATTGTACTTTTCTACTGGGTGAATCAGGAGACATTTTGAAAACCTTTTCTAATCAAGTTGACTAATATTATTAGAAAACCTATTTTCAGCTGCCATTTCATTCCTTACATTTAAATTCTAAGCTCATTGAAGCAGCAGTTTTGTTTTCTGTTGTGTGAGATACAAAACACAGTGGGTCTTGCTCCATGGTGGGAACTTTTTCAGTATTACATTACTAATGTAAGAAAAATAAGTACAGTGCTTATCTATTAGAATTATAAAATAATAATAATTTGTTTTATCATATTATTATCTGTGAGATGAGACATGCCAATGCCCTATCACAGTTTTCAGTGCTGTGTTTACCTACCTGCTGCAGGTACACAGTTTGATATATAAAAAGAACTACTGTTTTTCATATTAGAATGGTACAGACATGTTTGATAGTGAAAGGCCACGGATCACTTGGGGAGGGAGGGGGAAGCTTTCTTAACACTTGTGGGAAAGCAAGTTGAAAGGAATTATCTTTGGTCCTGATATATGCCCATTTCTCCCCCACACCCATCTAGTTCCACTAAAAGCTTTTCTGGTGTGTTCATTGAGGAAAATGCTGAGCTTTAAAAATGCACATTTAATGATTTCTGTAGCTTAGAGACTGACTTCTTTCCTCAGAGTAGACAAGATTAGATTAATGCAGGGGTTTTTTCTATTCTTTTCTATCCATTTTCCCATTATTTCTTCGTTTTTTTTCCCTAAGGTATTTGAAATAAAATGAATAATCAGCTGGTTGTAAGGCTGTTATTTAAAAGCATTTGGATTAATCATTGAGGGGCACAATGCACTTTGGGAGAAGCATAATACAGTAACAACTATAATCATTAGCTATTGTTTGCTACTTTTGAATCTGTTTTATTTACTCGTTGAGTACCAAAGCATGTTCTGCAATTCTCATCCTTAAGATTATGGACAAACCAAATTGTCCCCTCTTAATCTACAGAATTTGAGACAAGCCTTCTAACAAAAGAGAAGGAAGAGCTGCAGACTAATGTTTCTTAGCTTTAATGGCTTAACTGTACCACACTTTTCTTATGGAGGTCAGAATAATTTGGTAGGCCCATTTTCAGGCTTCCTTAAAAGTACAGTCTACACATAATAGTCAGCCAGAGGAGCAAGAGAAAAGAAGCAAAAGTTACATATATGGGCAGAAACTGATGATGAAACTGATGATTCTAACATTATTTAATCTACTGGATAAAGACAAGAAACTCCAGATATTTCAAGAGATTGAATTTCATCAGTTTCTTATACTGCATTAGTGTGATTTTGTGAAGGACTCAGCCAAACTGTGGAAGAAGAGAGCAAAATACAGTTTTGATTAATCATATAATGGTAAAGTCTGACCCTGTGCATCAGGAACTTGTGATAAGAAGTTAATTACATATGCTAATCTAATTTGTATTCACAGTCCTGGGTTTTTAAAAGCATCCAGCTGATGCTCAGCTGTTACAAGTGTCAGCTGCTCTCAGGACAGTTATGTGTCTTGTTTGGGGGTTGACTGTGCCTTCCTCTTCAGTCTGATTAGATACCCACCAGGAAGAGATAGCAGATGAAGTTTCTTCTTAGTTTGGTGAGAAACTATATAACATAAAAAAAAAAGTGAAAAAAAAAGAAGAAATGAGAGAGGCTTTGTACAAACTGAGAGAAGGGCTTGAGAACTGGTAGCACTACTGCATCTAGAGTAGTGTGCTTGCTGCCTCTCTGCCAGGTAGACACAAGTAGCTCCAGGTGAGGTTCATGGCTCCTTGCCTCATGATTTAGTGCTCTACAGCACGTCGGTGTGCAGGCTCCATGGCCTGAGCTGTATGATAGAATTAGTGCCGCTGGTGTTCCCCAACACCAGTGAACATCTGTAGAGAGGCAACACTTTCCAAAATTTCAAATTCCCTTCTGGGATGCAAAAGATAGCTTCTTATTCCAATCTCTTTGTTCTGTTTTTCTCTATCCTTAACTTTGGGCAGAAGCTGTGGATCTTGCAGAGTTAACAGCCCTGATATGTACTCTACCTCCTTAAAAAAGTTAATCTAGTGTTTGACCCTAACTATTAATAGCTCTCATTATTATTATATTATCTCACAATGATTGGAGAGATAGAATAATATTAACATTGCTTCGTCAATTAAAACATGAAGTCCTGTTCTAATATATCCAGAAACATTGTGGTGCCCTGTGTAAGAGGAATTCAATTCTTTTTCTATTTTCAATTACTCCTAAAGCCAAGGGCTCCTGGGTATTTTGGTACCTGAACTCCAAACTCTTTTATCACCTCCTCAGAGGCCTCAACAAAATTAAGGCCCTTCTGCAATTATTAGTCCCCAAGACAAATTTATTCAGTAGAACAGGAATATGCATTTCGGGCTGAAGATCATATTGCATTGATTAGGCAAATACTGACCCAGATCCCTTCAAAGTTGTATATCAAAATTAAATGATTAGCCCTCTTTCCTCATTCCTATCAACCTCTGACACATCCCTATGGTTTTCTGTGGAAATATTCACCTGCCAGTGGAAGAGGGTGAGGAGATTATTAGCATCCAACCATTTGGTTGTCCCAACGTCTCATTTCTGAACTCCTGTTGCGTGTTTGTTACATCACTTGAAAATTCTTACAAGGATCTGACCTCTGTGAATGGGCCCCAGAACCACTGCTGGGAGTCCAGGGAGCCCTGGGAAATTGCATAGTTCTTTTCTGTGGATGAAACTTGTAGATTTCAGTCAGGGTCTTTTTCCTTCCCTGGAACTTATGTAGGTATACATTATTTGTTCTAGTTCAAAGAATTTCTGTGTAACACTCACCTTGGTATGTCACCGTGACAGGCATGGTGGAATTGCTTGGTAAAAAATGATTTGGATTAGGACATGGTGCTCCTGCCTCTTTCAGGTCTTTAGGTCTACATTGAGAAGAATTGTGGAACTCTCTGTGTCAGAGCTTGCAGAGGCGCAGGTATGCTTGGAAACCTGTCAGGTTGCATCACAGCTCCCTCACAGTCTCAGGGTCAGGCTTCTTTTGGATTGAAACAAGGAGAGGTTGCTCAAAGATCTTGTCATGGCAGCAAGATGAGAGGTGGGTAGGATGTGTGAAGAGTTTTACCATTTCCTTTTGTGAGAGCTTGGCAAATGATTAGACTGTTTTTTTCCTTTGTGTACACTAGGAAGGTAATTGCTCTGTAATGCACAAATGCATGTGCTATGAGTGGGGGGTGTGTGGTTAGTGATACTAGAAATGGTCCAGCAGTGGTAATTTGGTAGTCTGGTAATTTCAAGGTAAATTTTAGCCTTCACATGTAGACATGTCTGTGCTATTTTTTGCACCTAAGCTCATCTGCTGCTAGCTCTGAAGTGGCTATACATCCTATTAGTTTTAGGATGTTTACATGCCTAACAAGCTATGAAAAGTAGTTTTGGGCCCGGTGACAAGCTGTTTGGCTTGCCCTTCCTTTTCTTTGTTAGTACTGGTTCTGCAACGCCCTACATATTGGCCTGGTTAGGTGACAGCAATTGTACTTGGTAGCCTTGAGGGTGCTGGGATTCAGGGCTTGGGGTGAGAAGTGGAGACCATAGTAATGGTTCTGTGATTCTATGATCACTTCCTTTCTGCTCTGTTGAAGTTACCAGTCTCCAGAAGAGCTACTCCAGGTGGCCCACCTCACCTGGCCTATCACTTCTTGGCAATACATTTGTCTAAATGTTTCTAAGGTTGCAAACTCAAACAAAATGAATGAAGGCTGTGAATACATTAGAACACACTTCTAGCTAGTGTAAGGCCCTACTGAGTAGAGCTTCAGGCCAAGGCAAAGCTGTATCTTTGATCTTGGAGGTTTTGCTGGCTGCCTTAAGTTTTTCAGTTTGCATACAAGTGGTAGATATCAGTATTGCAGACAGGAAAGAGCTGCTGGCTGGACTGCTCTGTAAGGTCCTTTGATGCTGGAGGCTTTCCCTGTCCTTGGTCACACCTCATCTGGCAGAACCTCTGGTAATCCGGAGATGCTCTCCAGGAAGTTCTCCCTTGCATTCAGAAGGAGCTAGCCTGAAGTCGTGGTGTGTATAGTATCTACAGACTTGATTTATTGTTACTCTCATTTGCATATGAATTTGTGGACAATGTTGTCGAAGAGCTGATGAGATTTCAAGTGTTAACACATTTGTAGGATTCAATTGGTGAATGCCTACTGATTAAATGATTATGGGTGTGTTTTTTTTTTTTTTTAAATCTAAGGGAAGTGAATCCAAGCAAGCTGGGCAACAGTCATTTTCAAAGTGTGCTCCAGGAATACAATTTCTGGTGTCTCTTTTTCTGTTTGCATCACAAATATTGCCGTGAAAAATTCACTGCTATGAAACTTGGGAATAGTGATTCCAGAGGCTGTGTTACAGAGTACTCATAACAGGCAAAGTTGATATTTGTAAGTGTAACTGTTTGTTTTGAGAAATCTGATTCCAGTGGTAATCCAATATTGCATGTTTCAGTTTTATAGATAGGAGAGAGGCAATTCAATTAACCAGTAACATTATTCCATGTGATATGTGAACCCATCTAAAACAATTTGTATTTAAATACCCACAGGAACTGCTCATGGACTGATAAAGAATTATCTTTGACTACTCTCAACAGATCATTTTGAATAATGAACATAGAACCACTTGAGTTTTCTCATGAACAGGAAGATACAAATTGAACTGAATGCATTATTTACTATAAGGAACTTGCACAACATTTGTAAACGGTGGTGTATCCTAAGCAATATCTCCTGCATCTGTTGTAGCAATATGTGGAGGTATTCACTGACAAACAGCTCATACTATCTGGGACTCTAAATTTAAACTCTTCTTGAATTAGAGGAAGCAGTACAGCAGATTCAGATTTCTTCCTGAAATGGGACACTTCAAAAGCCTTAAAATAAATGCAAAATAAATGCAACAGGAACAAGTGTTTCTCTAAGCTCTGTAGTTCCTGGAGAGGACACCCTGAAAGGTTTTGAAATTTGTATCAGTGAAATAGGTTCTTCACTGCTGCAAAAGAAATTTCACTATATTAAAGGAGAAACATCCACATCCAAAACACCTGAATTTTTTTATTTAGATAAAAAAGCACCACCTTCTAAAAGGCATTTTGCTCTCCTTTTCTATATTAGTTCCTTTATTAAGTTATTTTTGAAAATACATATTAGAATTGGTCAGTGACCATCCTCAGTGAGCACATTTAGTTACCAGACGTAAACATGCAGCAAATAGCTCATGCTGTGCAGGTCTGCCAGTGCCTCCCCACCCTGATAAGCTTTAAGTGGACTGGAGGGAAGGCTGTCAAGGGACTTCTGCAGAAGAGATACAGGCTGCAATCTACTGCATGCATCTCGTCTGAGCACCCTGAGCTTGCTCAGAGTTAATTTTTCCTCTTAAGATCATGCTTTTATGTGGAAGACTGTTGTGAATCCTGATTTATTATTCTGCCGACTGTACCAATTTGTCATGAATGAGTGGTTTGGACAGCTTAAAGAATCACTGCCAAAGATATTGACAAAAGCAAGTTTTAATATAAGTTTGTGAAAGTGCAACAAAGTTCAATGGCAAGGTTCGCTCTAATACTTACTATGTAGATGAAACATAAAAAGGAAAATTGACTTAAAATAATTTTTAAAATGATTTGCATGGAGACCAAGGATGCAAGTGATAAGGGTGCGAAAGGGTAAGGAAGACTCTTCCGTTGAGTCACAAGGTTCAGACAGGACGCCCTTGCTAAACTTAGCCTCAGACTTGATCAACATTTATATTTAAAGGGTTTAAGTAGCACTTCTTCAATTGACTAATTCCACATTTATGATTCAATAGAATTGACTACAGTTGCAGTAGTACCTTAATTATAGCTCCAAGACTGCAGTATTTATGCTACACTTGCTGTAGAGTATTTAAATCGATTCACACACAGAGAGACAGACAGACAAAGAAGTATGTACAAAGATACCTGTGAAAAATTCCCTTTGAGTTCAGTGAAATACCCATGTTGAGTGCTTTGGCTTTTCTCAATGGATGAGGGTTGAGCCCCAAAGAAATGGGAGGATTTTGTCAGCCCAGGCCCTGTCATCAGCTTTAGGTGACGGTCCTCTGACTATCACAAATGTGAAAGTTTGCAAGCTCCAAGAGGTGTCTCACTCAGAGGGAGATGCTGGCACATCCCA
>VZRE01009317.1:0-47296 GCA_013396775.1 Cephalopterus ornatus
GAGACTTCCACGTCAACAGGAAGAGTTCATATTTCCTCTCATTTGTCTATGATTTTTCAATTTTCCTGAAAACAAAACCTGCTCATATGTTTTCTTTTCTCCCTTTACTGATGACAATTGGAAGTTACGCGCCTCTGTGACTAGATATCTGTCTCTGTAAAGTTAGACTGGACTACAGAAGAAAAGACACTACATTGTGTGAAATTTCAGAAGTTTCAGTGACAGAATCAGAGTTTTTTCCTTCATTGAGGACCTGCCAGCTGATGTCCTGGGCCATGATTAGAGGCGCAGTTTGAGCTACCAGTGCTGCCCAGAGCAGTCCTCACCTCCCGCACACACCATCCTTCTGCACTGTATTAAGAAACAAAGGTGGCTGAAAAATTTATGTTGGCAGCAGAAGGCAGTTGTTGCTGAGCCCAGTAAATGTCCTGATCTTCTTCTCTGTTCAGCTACGATGCTTTAAACTGGCATGAGACAGGGAACAGGGTAGGGGAAGGACTGAATGCTGGGGAGGAGATGAGTCATTCCCCCTGGAGCAGCACAGGCTTATGTGAGCACTGCCTTACTGCCTCCTCTCCTGTGGTCCATTCTGCAAGCTCTCCTCTTTTGGTCGTGCTTGTATCATGTGGGAAACGGTCCCCCTATTGAAAAACAGCTATATTTTTAGACATGGAAAATAAAACCAAAATCATCTGAACAAATTTCTTTCTACTATGAGAAATAAGTCTGTGAAATCTCCATCCTCCCAGCAATTTGAACCTCTTTGCAGTGGTGTCTCATCAACCAAACCAACAGACTACACTTTGGTGGTGCTATACCTGTTACTATATCTTTATATTTCATTTCTCTATAGACAGAGGCATACTTCATACTAATACAACTGTAGCCATACTAGTATTATAATAATATACTTACCATGATAAAAAAAAATTATAGCCTGCCATCAAACAGGAATGCCTATTCAAAAATGTATTCGGTGAAGGTGTTATAAAAACATTATAGAGGGCTGCAGTTGGTGACTCAGCAGAGCCGTTCACATAATAGCTGTTAAGTCAGCTGCAAAGTGAGAATTTCCAATTAGAAATAAGCAGGAGAAAAAAATTACATTCTGAAATACTATCATGTTTCTATGCAAGCATCTCTTGTAAATAAAATGCAGAAACCATGCGGAGAAGGCCAAAGCCTTTCTAATACTGCATCTGCAAAATTGTTTCAAAACACAAAGTGTTCCAGAGATATCCCTGAGGTGTCAACAGCTCTTTATAGCATTTTTTTTTTTTAAATTTAAACAAGTTGTTAAAACTGGAGAGAAATTTAACTGACATCACAGGAGGATCATTTACTGGGACAAGAGAAGAGAAACTCAGCAGCTGCCAGTTTGGATGAGATTACTTTTCTGTCTCTGGAACTGGGACTCCACTGCCTTTAGTCTTGAGAAGTTGATAGTGCCTAAACCTCTCCTTATCTACCAGATAGCTCATCATTGACCTGATTCTCTGCTCACTAAGGTCTGTACAAGACCCACACATTTTTTAGAGTGTGAATGCCAGCTTTCTCTCTCCCTCAACACTTGGGCAAAAAAAGCTCTCTTTTCTGCACAGGTACACAGATCTGTTGTCTCCATCTTTGTCAAAAGAAATATGCTGTCATTTTAAACTGTTTAAAGCAGAAAACACTAATGTATATAGATTGTTTAACCAAACAGAACACTTTTTTTGAATAGTGGGCTCGCATTGCTTTGTGTAGCACCTAAGAAAATGAGAGCTGACTCTCGCTGTGAATATTATTATCACTACAGCATGTAATCATAATATATTATAATTAGATGTTATAATTGTCACTAATATTTATTCTACTCTGACCAATTCCATTCTGGAATATTTAGTTCTACCAAGTGTAGTGGTATGATTTACTTTTCCAGAAGGGATGAGTTCCCAACTCTCCACAGGTATATTTAATTTTACTTAATAGTTAGTAGTTTAATTAGTAATTAATGTTAGTAGACCAAAAGCTCCTTATTCTCTCCTGAAACATCTTGCTCTTTATAGGTATGATTCATTGACCAGCGTTACCAGTCAGCTACCAACTTTTGCATTGTCATTCCTGCCAGGATGTCAGAAGGAGATCTAGCAAAGTCCCTGAGCAAAGTCTTCTTCAGGCAGTATGAAAATTTTCACTTTCATAATATTTTAAATGATGTAAAATTATTTGTTCCAAAGAAGTTTGCTGCAGCTCAGAAGAGTTATAAATGAAGACAAGTCCTGTAGATAACGTATTTCCAAGTTTTATTTCTCTCCCGTTAGCAAAGTTCTCAATTATTTATGTGCCAAAGTAGACATGCAAGAAACTCAATCCAAGAGGCTTAGTCATAGGCTAGCCAAGAGAGAAATAAATCACAAAAAGTAATGAAGGGTACTGAAAAAGACCCACATGTATTGATCTTTCATACCCTGAGAGTGCCATCAGTATTGAGTTATCAATTTAAGACCAGCAAAGGCAACCATATTAAGGGATTACCAACAACAGAAGTTGGCCTCTGCAAATCCTGAAATGAAAGCAAATAAAACTCCAAGGATCTGTCTAATATACATTTGCTTTTATTTTCATTCTTCTATATTCCCCATAAGCCTCATTGAAGAAAACGCAATTGGACCACAACATGGAATTAAGTAAGTACCTTCTCTTTTGGGCCAGTTCAAAGAGTGTGGATCAAATTCTATCCATTCATCCACATGAAAGGTCAGAGTTTGCTTTGAATCTTGAATAGTTGTAGCTAAACAAGAATATGAGCTGTCTTGCACCGAGTTTTTTGAGAGAAATAAATGCACAAAGGTAGATCCTATCAGCTCTTCGTGGCCCAGTAAAGCACAGGTGGGAGCTGTTGATGCCACTGGAGAGCCAAGCGGCCCACAGGGAAAAGCATGGAGCTTCAGAGCTGAATTATTGGCTTTCCAGTAGAAGCAGGATTTGGGGAATCTGTCTCAAAAACCTCTGCAGGTCAGGGGCCTTTGAGGGAAGTGTTAAGTATTCACCCTATTCTCATTATTCAACACTTCCTCCTCCTCCTCCTCCTCTGTGCCTTTCTTCCCCTCCACATCTTTAATCTTGCAGGAAGATTTAATGTCACACAAAGAGTTTTCCTGAAATCTGAGTAGGTCACCACAATGGATTGTGGACCCTGAATTCCATTTCTAAGGGACATCAAACTGATGTCCTCCTCAGAAGCCCTCAAATACTGTATCAGGTGATCAGTGGTAACTGAGTGGGATTCCATGGTGTTGTCCTGCTGCCAGCAGACAACTTTATGGTAAGAGCTTGCTGCAAGCTGCATAATACACAACTTTGGAATTTGCACTCCCCTCTTCCAAACACATTCATTTATACAATGTACCTCTAATTTACTGACATTTAACACATATTTCGAAGTCCAACTGAAACGAAGCCAAGGGAAAAGGAAAATTCTGGTGGATTACAATGTACTATAAAAAAAGAAATGTAAGAAAAATCGTATATGAACTGGAAATTTTTATTGAATTTTCACTTTATTCTGACATAGCATCTTTCAGTGTTTGACAGGAATTGCTAGCAGTTGCTTTCATTGCTTTTGTATATTATGTGTCAGCCAAGTGTGCTGTTTTCTGGGAGACATCTTAATGCAATCAAATTGCGCTGCTGAATGCATCAACTGTTCTGGCAAATTAAATAATTTCTCTAAATATTTCTCACTTAAAATTATCCTATGAGGACAAATATACTGCAATGAATGTCTTGGAGTCATAGCTCACCTGTACATTAACAATACAGGAGTGGGAATAGACACAAAAGTACTGGATGTTTTCGCATGTCCTTAGATGCTAGACTGTGCCATGACTCTGGATATGCAGGAGAAACTAGATAGGCATTTATGAGTTTAAAAGAATGGTATTAACTTGAAGTACAGTCAACTTACTCTTAGACTATATTATCAAATTCAAGTCGTGCTCCTGAACCCTAATTACTATGCACCTATTATATAATAATTGTAATAATTACTGTTTCAAAATAGTTCTTTTAGTACAGCATGAGAGATTTCAAAAAGCAACAGCACAATAGAAAAATTACAGTCTTGCCACAAATGCTTCAGTATGAACAAAACGCAGAAGCAAACCAGAGTCACTACAATATTCCATATTCCATTAAAGCTATGTACTGATAGCTTTAAATTACACTCTGATCACTGTTAATTTTTCTGCAAATTAGGAATGAGCTGAAATTCTGAGCTGTGAGGTACAGGGTAGAAACCTCTCAGTGTTGCATTGTACTCATCTGGTATGTTATGTCACATGCACAAACAGAAACACCCAAGCTGCAAATGACAACCTAAGTCAGTCAAACTGCCAGGAGACAACCCATGTTGTTTCACTGTTACAACCATTTTTGCAAAGCTTACAGTGAATTGTATAATTTTTTCCTACAAGCCAAAAGCTTGCAGAGGACCTGCTGATTTTTTACAGGCCAGAACAGACACTATAACGTCAGGGGCTGTGGGTAAGGGCTTGGCAATCTTGATCCCAGTGGTACAACCACGGACAGACACCAGTGACCTTCTCCAGGCTAAGCTCCTTCACTGTTCTGTGAATAGGACCACGCTGCAATGTTGTCTACAAAACTCTTTTTTCTGCTGCTGCTTCACCTGTGCTCCTGAACCTAGTGTAGGTCTCACAGGATTCACGTGACACAAAGGACTTTACGCTGGCTTTCTGGAATGGGCAGCATCCCTTTCATGCTTAGATAACCATCCAATGTAAAAGTAACCAGAACTCAGTTTATGTCTGTAGGAGAAAGAAAACTTTCATCTTGTAGTTTTCATTCAAGTAAAATAATACACAAAAATGGAAGAAAGCTTTTATAACTTTATATTTGCATTCCTGGCTTATGAATAATAAGAATTTCTATTAAGTTATCAGTTAACATGCAACAGTAAACAATTTGAGTGTTCATCAGTTATATGAACACACATGTGAAGAGCTATCACAGGTCAGTTCATAGGCAGAACCTGGTAAAGCCACCGTATTCCCTTAGTAATTTTGACCTTAATGAGCACATCCTCCTTTCCGTAAGACAGCTGGTAGGCAGTCCAGGGGCAGCAAAGTGCCAATGAATGCAAAGTGAATGGTAGCCTGAGTTACTAAAGGCATTTCAGGACATGGAGTAGGGCAGAGAAGGAGACAGGCTGCTCCTCTCCCAGGGGCCTCCATAAAGCACTAAAGATTAAGAACACAGTCTTTACATGAAGCTGGATGGAGACACCATCAGACATCTGAGTTATGATAAAATAAGTAGGTGAAAAAGGAAAACAAAATCATTGGTGATATGAAAGCTTTTAATACTTAACAGATCCAAGTATGCCACAGAGACACAAAATTACGATTCTTTATGACACAACTGAAGAAAACAGTAAGATTCTTTCATCCTTGATTTAAGAAAAAATGTTCTTTTGAGGCTGCAGGGTTTTGTTCATATTATGAAAGAAAAAGAAAGAGGAGGTTAATTACTCAGTGTTTATTAAGGAATGGCTGACATAGGAAGGAAGATTTAATTATTGTAGTGAGATCTGAGTTTTCAGAAAAGAGTTTCAGAACCTTTGATCTCATTAGGAGATTCAAAGCTCTTTGAGCTAAACACAAGCACCTGAAATAAGTAAGAAGAGCTTTATTCAGCGTCAGGCAAATAATGAACATATTTCTACTGACCCTGGAGTCAGGATTGAGTAAACCCACATATCTGACTGTACTGCCTTATCAGTGCTGAAGTCTGGATACTGATGTGATTGCTGATGCCATACAGGTCCTTCTGGAAGTTGTGGGTGAAACATGGCTAAGGTTTCCTGGCATCACACAGAACAGCATCTGCCTAGGAACCAGAATGTGGTACATTGTGGGGAAAATCTTTTCCCCCCAAAGTCAAACACTTGACTGTAGAATCCATTGGTAGTCTGTAGACCCCATTTGAAGATTTTTTCTTGGTTACAGGTGATGGGGTCATCCACTTCAGGAGACACTTAAAGACTTCTGGAAACACAAAAGGCCACTGAACCCTGATGATGAGGCCAATGCATTCCTGGTAGATGTGGCAGAAATCTTTCTGCAGCATCACATTATCTACAAAGCTGTGTTTATCCATTTTGTCTAATTTGTTACAAAATAATTTCATTTTATAAGTGAACTTGCATTTTCTGATATTTTAACAGCATTTTCTTATGTAAATGAGGCCATTCATTTCCCAAGAAGAAAAGGTGGATACGTAGCAACTACTGAGGGCTGTAACAAGTCAGTATAGCTTTCAATTTGTTGCTAAGGATCTGGTGCTTACAATTGCCTTCTCCCTTAGTAGGAACCAGAAACTAGAAAGCCTGAGGGAAAGGACAGTAGCCCTTGTCCCTTCATCTCACAAAATGGGTGGATCTATCCATTCTATCACTAAATTCTTAGCAGATGCTTACAAAGTTTGCTGAAGTTTTTTTTCTAAAAAATTTTGCAACTCCCCATCTGTTAAAGGCACTTCCCCTCATTAAGACTATTTACATGCAAAGTTTTAGACTGCAGATGCTTTTGTCATGACACCATCAGAATATTTGGAATGATTTATTTTTTTAAAATGGTGGAAAATGTATTTTCCATTTGTACTTGGCATTGCATTACTAAGAATCTTTTCTGGTAAAAATCAAGCTGAATTTGCTGTGGTGGCACTAGTGTAGCTAACAAAGCTTGGCCCAGCACTGTACCCCTAATTATATTAATATGTTTCAGAATCCTTTTATGAACTGAATAACAGCCATTCCTTTTGTCTGACTAGGAAGGAGAAAAAGAACCTCGTCTATATATCTGCCTTCTCAATCTTATGCTCCTTACTCAAGGTTCCCTCACAAAGGTTAGAAGCCTTAAAACTTGTTTCTAAGGCTCATTTCACTATTAACAAAGTTTGTGCTTTTTATAAAAAAGGAAACTTTATTTTTTATATATGAATGCTAAGTGATAGTCCAATGAAAGTCTGTAATTCAATACTAATTGCTTTTAAAGCTTGACTATCCTATGTAGTTTATCCATGGCTAGCTTGGTAAATAAACTGAGGTGCTGTGCATGATGATAGGAGGCAGATGTTTACTCCGTTGACACAAAAGAACTTTTTTTGTATGAAAGAAACTTAATTCTTTCTAGAAGTCTGCTGTTAAGGTTAAGAGAGGGAGAGGGCTAGAAGGAATGCATTTCACAACAATATCTAGGAGGAAAAGTAGAAGGAGCAGTGAAAAAATTAGAGAGAGAAAGTTGCAAATGGCATGAAGCTTTCTGAAGCTCAGAGAGAGGAAAAGATGTGGCAGTTAGGAAAGTCATAGATAAGCCATGAACACATGGAGAGCAATATTTTGCCTCCACCATGCCTGATGCTTCTTTGTTTGGGACCGCAGAACACAGAATACAAAGGGGCCCAGAGTATAAAGTGAACCTGATAAGAGATGATAATATTTTCCCTGCATCCCAACAGGGGTGCAACGATGGTTGCATCACTGTAATATGTTAGACATGAGGCTAAAAGTTTATGTATTTTGTAGCTAGAAAGTGAGGGATGAGCTTTCACCAACTCAGTCAACACATGGGCTAAGTAATTCAAGGTCAAGAAATAGCTCAAGAATGTATTTAATAATTAAATATACAAACCTATTTTGACTTCACTGAATATCTACAACTTCTCCCTCCATCAGTATCCCTAAGCAAACTACATCCAAAGATATATCACCCTATATATCCTAAAATCTATCTCACTCCAGATGTGCAACCACACACAAATGCAGAGACAACAGTCAAAAGGAAGAGAAATACAGGGCATTTTCTATCAATTTAAACAACTAAGTCATGGTGTTACTATTTCTTGAGTTTTGCCACAACTGACGATGTAAATACAAAACTGCTTTCAGGAAGCATTTTTCTTCCAGAAAGAAGAAATCTTCTCTCCTTGAATCTTCCTGATTCAAGATAAAAGAACAAAAAATTAGGTGTAGAGGTGGCAGTTTTGGCCTCCCAAAAAACACTTTAAAGGTAGTTTAACATCAGTTGTGACAAGACTCTTAGAAAGGACAATTTGAAATACAGAAAGTATATAAGTAAAGAATTCCAAAACATGGCTGTTTTCAACAATAAACGCAAACAGATATTGTAGTTTTCTACTTTAAATATGTACTCCAAGACCTGGAAAGTGGGTCTTAAACTGCTGAATGGGAGGAAGAGTCCTAGAATAGAGTGCAACAAATGACTAGAATGTTTAGTTGCAAATTATAGATTTATACACATCAGGGAGGCACCATTAAAGGAAAATATCCACTCAAAATATGATTTTTCATATATGAGACTGTAGTCCACCTGGGTGATGATGCAGGGTCATGCTTTGACCAACAAACCAGTGGTATCACTACCAGTACTTACAGGTGGCAGTGGCTCCACATTGATAATCTTACTGAAGCTTCATTAAGGAGTCTCAGTAGCCTTTCTGGTCCTGTGCAGATCCTCAGCTTGCTCATTTTAGTGTCATTAATTTACTCCTATTTCAATGTTTCTCTCTCTGATCTCTGAGAACACCACTGTAATATGGTCTTCTCTAATGGCTTAGTCCGCTCCTTAACACGTGTAGGGTTGGAGCATATTAGAGAAACAGCTCAAAGTACAATCACTCCAGGAACTAGCCTACATGCAAATAGCTGCCTCTAGACCAACTGGTGTCCTTTTTTGCTACACTTACCTGCCTATAAAGAGGTAACAGATTGCAAAACACCAGATTCATTTCATTTCTTGATTTTGGACAGACCTCGAACAGCCAGAATAAACTCAAATTCCTCTTATTTAAAAACACAGACTCTAAATTGGCAGTTATGCCAACCTTGTTTTCTTTACAACGTACTTGAATAGCTTCTCAGCAGATATAATTTTGGTCAGAGGTGCCAATGCTTTACAGAAATAAACATCGACACAAAAAGAAGTGATTTCAATTTCCAGCCAAATATAGGAAAAGGTTGTTGGGAGGCAATAGAAGTTTGAGCCTAAAGGCAAATGACTTCAATAACACACAGACAGAAGGCTCTGTTAAAGCTGTCTGTCTGCAGCCAAATCATGGCCATCTCCATAGTGGACTACTGCAACGATTTGCTGGCAAATTCAGGGAGAAGAAACTGCAGAGGCTTCAGCTTTCCTGAAACAATAAAAGAAATATTAGGCAGAAAGAAATAAGGAAGGAGGGATCCCATTTCAGCCTAGACTGAGGTATGGTTTTTGTCCTGAGCTCTGAACCCCTTTCTCACAATACTCTGTAAACTCACTGTGGGTGAGGCCAGGAATGGAGGATTGCTCCCAGTAAAGTCAGTGAGTCCAGCTTTTTGCCTTATTTTTTACCAATATGAGCCAGAAAATTTAGATTCTGTCACCGATAAAACTTATCAGAATCGAAGCCCTGAAAATATTCTGACAAGAGATTTGAAATAATCCCCCAAATGTCATCTTTCTTTTGGTACATCATACAGTTGAGAGTTGTAGTTTATAGAAAAAAATTCTTTGATTTTCCAGAATTTATGTACACAGAGCAAGAGAAAGAGAGAAACATTGGTGCAGTTCACACACAGTATACTGAAATAAGAATGAAAGATGGTTTTGGAATTAAAACTGAGACTAAGGAGAGCTTCACTCAGTGTTTATGGCTTTGAACAGGTGAGTATTTCCAAGTCAATTCATCATTCCAACCTCAGGTTTCCTGCTTGAAGACCTAGATAACTAATAGTGTGTCTGAAACAGGTATTATCAGATAAAGTTTATAATGGCCTGTTCTTGGACCAGTCTGGAGATCTCTTTCAAACCTCTTTAACTTTCTGTGCAGACCCTCTGTGAGGAAGTTCAAACAGCACCCAGATTTTGTTGAATTGCATGAGAGAAATGCAAAGATTATGTAGGTTTATATTTTAAAATGCAGATTTTGTAAACACCAAGAGAAACTTTAAAATATTTTAATGAACAGAGGTGTATATACTTGAAAAATCCATTACTTGGTGTAGTTATGGTGTTATATTGGCATAATACTAAAACTTAGGAAATGAAAGTTGAGTTGGAATGGACTGGCCAGAGAGTTGGTCAAGAAATGACTGGATGTGGCACTTAGGGCTATGTTTAGTAGTCAAGGTGACAATTAGTCCAAGATTGGACTTGATGATCTTGGACATCTTTACAGGCTAGATGATTCTATGATTCTATGAATTGTTCCTGGAGGAGAAGAAGATGGGACAACTTGCCTTTTCTAATTTGCCGATGTCCTGAAAGGACGACAAAAGAAAAGATTTTCTAACCTTTCACCAAAAAAGTCCCAATAGGGGAAAAGTAAGATAATGCTATAGAAATTATATTTCTTGGGAGCCTTTATTTATTTTATTCTTTGAGAAATAGTACATATGTTTTTACAAGAATTTATTAGCCTATAAAATTTTCTTCTTCTTCTTGCTTCACGAGCAGTCATTCAAGTGAGTGAAACACCTCATCAAAATAAAATTAGAAGTTGCATCTAAATGCTATGGCAAGCGTCAAGGTATGAAGAGAATGGAGCCAGAAGACTTAAGCAGACATCTATGGACACATAAAACCTGACCTCTCCAGGAAAGGCCTGAGAGCTCCCTATCTAGCAGCTCAGAGTCGGTGAGGCACTCAGCTGTCTGCAGCAGCCAGTCAGAAGAGTCTGCAACTTTAGTAAGTAATTTTGCAGGAACTATATAATGTTTTTATTATGCCCCATTGCATTTTAATAGTCAGTCTACTAAACCTGAGAGTGACTCAGTAAAGAACTTGAAATAACTGTTTTCTTCAGGAATGGGCCTAGATGTATCTGTTGATTTTCAGTGTTTTTATTTCTACCCCTTTTATCACTTAGGATATCTACATGAAAATATCATTGATTATAAGACCTCATTTATTATTCTAGCAAACAATACTTTACAAGACATGACTGAAGGGCTCATACTTTTGATGTTATATGCAAAAAACAACACTTTATCTTCTGTATTTAAAATTAACAACCAAAGAAAGGGTTTACAGGTAACATCCAGATGAGTCTAGATATTGTTTAGGAGGATAAAGTTAGGGATTATAAAAACAGTTAATTTGGAAAACAATATCTATCTTTTGGTTTCTCCCTTTTCTCCATTGTTTGGCTGCTCTGTAAGATGCTGGCAGTCCTCATGCTCTGCTGATTTTAAAGGGACTCAGATTTTTTCCAGGGGTCTAATTGCTGTTTAGAAATTCTTATGTTGCAGAAGTGCTGGGTGGTTAGCAGCTAGCAGGGTAAAGCTTTTCTTTCCAACTGGTTTGCCGAGGCACGAAGTTCTCACCATCAGTGACTAACATGTGGTCATTAAGTGTTAAAGTGATTTGTGCCTTCCATAAGGCCAGCACTTTCAGAAGTCATTCAACACATGAGCAACTTCTACCCATCACTATTGTTTGCAGGGTGATCATCAATATGGCTAATTGCTGTATTTCAAGGCTCTGCCACAGTGCAAAGGTGTGCTTAGGTCTGAACGGACAGGAACAGGGAATTCAAAAAGGAACATAAAGGCTCCTAACCTTCAATTAAAATCTGTCCCAAATCATGAGTGAAGGCTTATTGTTGCTCCAGGCAGATGTTTGGTTGCCATAGAGAAACAAGCTGTGGTTCTCATTTCGGTGTCTAGCAAGCCAGTACTCACATGCCAGTAATCCATCCTTAAAGCAAGAACCAATTGCCATGCTGTCTCAGCAGAAGCTAAAATGTGAACAGGAGAGGTGGGAGGATGAAAATGCTGTGCTCCACTGTTGTAGGAAAACATACATGCTGCTACATGCTCTAGCTAACCAGCACTCAAAAGGCATAAATCTCATACCTTCAGTTTGAAGTACAAATAAATTCTTATGGAGGAAGTCTAAGAAATTATTGAATTTATATATGAGCTGATGTGTATATATATGGCTGCATCCCAAACTTTCCTCACAAACTTTCTAAATTCTCCTTGGTTATGATGACATAAAAAGTTATTGCTTGGCCCAGAGACTATACTGAAAGGTTTCCTCTTGGGAGCAAGAGGTAAAACCAGTGCAACCATTCTCCACAGTTCTACCTCTCTAAATTTAAAAAAAAAACACCTGTGTTTTTGGACCAAGGCTGGGCAGACACCAGTCAAATTCTCTTTTTTTCCAAGCCTCCATGCCAGTTGATCCTGCTCAACCCCATAGAGTCTAGTGCCCACACTTGGTGGTTTATCTGTAACCCTGCTTTTGTTTATCAGCTATGTCTGCTCCAGGCAGGCACTGCAGCATCAGGACAGGGCGCATCCCACGCCCAAGGCCATAGCACACTGTCTCCACCTCCTCTGCTGCCTTCCCCACCTCTTCACAGTCTCACCCTGCCCCAGGACCATGACATCCTGGCCAGCTTGGGAATCATAGAATCATAGAATTACAGAGTTTGGATTGGAAAGGACCTTTAAAGGTCATCTAGTCCAACCTCCCTGCGATAAGCAGAGATATATTCAACTAGATCAGGTTGCTCAGATCCCCGTCCAACTAGACCTTGAATACTTCCAGGGATTGGACATCCACCACCTCTCTGGGAAACTTATTCTAGTGTTCTACAACCCTCATCATAAAAAGCTTCTTCCTAATATCTAATCTAAATCAACCCTCTTTTAATTTAAAAACATTACTGGGTTTAATCACAGCAGAGAGCTCCTCCTGCTCCTCTGCATCTTCTCCCTACGTCTGAGTGGCACCCAGGCACACACAGACAATGAGACATACAAGGGTGCCACCTTGACTCCAAAAAATATTGTCTAATATTTTTAAGCTGCCACGTCAATGCTATTTCATGGTAACAGAAAAAAATTACACTAAAAGCATTACTCCTACATGCAAAAGATTCAAAGGCATCATTTTTCAGATGATAAACCTTGCAGCTAACGTTTCTTGGGAATCCACTATCAACTCTCTAATTGTGTAAATATTTCATAAGAAATTTTGCCCTACTTTAGATGAAAATTTCATAACTTCTGCTAGCTCTGATAGTACCACGAGTTACTTTTCTGCACAGAATATGACTGTACTCCCTTAAACTGTTTGAAAAAATATGACCTTAAACTTACTGTGATAGACTTTGTAATAATTGTCCTTTCTTCGGAAGAAGGAAAAAAGAAAAATGAGCAGGTGCTCCTTTGGGATAACAGAAACGGCAATAACAAGAAAACTGACAATTTTTAGAAGAAAACAAATGTATCATGGATAAAGGCTTTCTGTAGATAAACAGTTTGATTAATAACACTGTTGCTATGTTCGTAGAAGTGTTATAACAGTTCTGTGGCAAAGATGATATATTACTAGTCAAGGTATGACTTCTATACAGGAAGGTCACCATCAGCCTCAAGACTGAAGACTTTCCCTTGGTCAAGGAGGATTGCTTTAGAGAACACCTGGACAAAGATGATAGAGGCCTGGAGCATTTCCCTCATGAGGAAAGGCTGAGGCCTGCTCAGCCTCAAGTAGAGACAATTGAGAGGGGACTTAACAATGTCTATATGTATTTGAAGGGAGTGTGCCAAGCAGATGGATCCAGGCTCTTTTCAGTGGCGCTAATTAATAGAACAAGTGGCAACGGGTAGAAACTGATGCACAGGATGTTCCACCTGAATATGAGGAAGAACTTTTTTACTATGCTGATAATCACGCACAGGAACAGATTGCCCATAGAGGTTGCAGGGTCTCCCTCATTGGAGATATTTAAGAACTATCTGGATGCAATCCTGTGCAATGTGTTGTAGGATGACCCTGCTTGAACAGGGAGTTTGGACTAGATGACCCCCTGTGGTGCCTTCCAACCTCACCCATTCTGTGGTCCTGTGGTTTGTGATCGTATGTTTCTGTGATTCTGTGACTGCTACATTTAGCCTTGAACCCTATTGCTGTAGTGTTTCACTTTTAATGCCCTACCCCCTTTTTTTTTTTTTGTAGTTTGAAATTTGTACGTTTATAAGAGAAAAAACCACAACTAGTTGAGTGAATAATGTCATAGATAATGGTTGTCTACTGCCATGGAGAGGACACCCACCATCTCCCCCTGAGGAACACCACAGATGTGTAAAGGTGGATGCTTATGTAATTTTGCTATAGTTAAATCTAGTGTCTAATCTTAAAGAAGGAATCTCCATCAGATTCTTGAGACTGTGATTTAAAATGCGGATCTGTTACACCCTCTCAATGCTGGGACACATTGGGAATATTCTGTTTTCTGGAACACTTTGAAGGTCTTTCAGCTCTTCAAAAATAGCAAGGACAGAAACCTGGCTATGTTAAATCATTTGTTTAGACTCCATGAAATCGTACTGATGCATCTTCCTTGATGAATGATTTTACCTATAGTGAGGATTTGCTGTCAAAGCTATCTTTTCATGAGGGTCTTTTGTATCATGCTGATGGCATCATCTCTGGAAAACTCACCTGAGGTAAAATAATTTTGTTTAAAAATGCAGAGATTCAAGTTCCTGACTTGTGAATTATAAAAAAGATAGGGGAAAAAAAAGGATATAAGTAAAAATTAAGCAACAAACAACAAAAGAAATGTAGCAGTAAATATACTGCTTCTGCCAGTACACAGAAAGCAGCTGGAGTGTGGCATGTTGTGTAGCTGCATCACCAGCTACATCTGTGCAGATCAGACAGCCAAATGTTGTGTTTAAAGCATGATAATTAACCAGACCATTCCCGGAATAAGGAGAAAGAAATTGCCCAAAGTGATTGCACAATATTTCATTCTTTTTCATCTATCCATTCAGCTAAGCAGTTCACATGCCAATAAACTTCAAGCATTTTGAAAGAATGTGGATTACTTGTCCAATTGTTGAAAGATCTGAAGATATTTCTCAAGTGCTTGTAGCTATCCTGAGTGTTTCTTTGTCAGCTTGCGGCATTGACTTTTCCCAGTTACAGAGGGTGGATACTAAATATTTAACTGATGAAATTTATTGACACTTCTGCAGTAGACCAGATTAATTTACGTTGGCAGAAAAACATTAAAGTTACTGATTAGAAGTGTTACCTCCAAGACAAATTTTCCAGGATACTTAAAAAACTTAGCTGTCCAAATTCTGCTACATGATGGTGCAACAATCCACTCTCTTCAAAAGTCTGCCAGTAGAACATGGTAAATTTAAAAGCATTTTCAGTTGGAAATGTCAAATTGCTTTGTAATGAAATAGGATGGATAAACATCAAAACATTTGCTTTAGATCCATTTAAGCAATGGAAAGTGTTCATGCTTATTCCAGTGTTTCAGTCTAGTAAAAATGGGATGCACGTGATATGATAATTGCATGTCACAAAAGATGTCTTGTAAAGCTGTAAATACTGCTAGAAAGAAGTCTCCTGAGGTTTCATCCCCTTCACTTTAAAATCACATTTCTTCTGATATTTTAATAAAAGTGTATGCTGCACATATGATATTTTTAACGTCCGCCAACTGCATAAATACTTTGGTTATATAAGTGATTCAGCCTTGACAATATTTGAATAAATTTGACCTAACTGGGAGCCAGAAGCTGCTCCTTTTCAGAATGATTTTATTTTAGGGAATGATTGCCTGGACCATTTCTCAAAAATATGAATTGAGATTGTTCTGCATTTAATTCACTCCCCAGCTGTGACCATCATCAGTTGTAAGTTCACTTCACTAGCAGCCAGAATACATACATCTTCATTTAAAACGTTAAACTCGAAGCATAGACCATTCTGAAAAGCAGTGCCAGATGCTGACACTTTTTCAGGACAAGAGTTTTCCAGCAAATAGTATATACAGAGCTAAATATCGTACTGCTCAACCATGGAAGTATGTGGCTATCCTTGCTTTTGCTCAGTCAACCACAAAAGTGCTCTTCCAGCCAAATGATTTGCTTATTTGCCTATCCCAAAGTTTATATGTTTTAGATAGGAAAAATAAATGTAAGCACAGTAAATGAAAGGACAATTCCCCTCCTTGGGGAAGGTGGGAAGATGCATTGTCAGAGGAGGGTTGTTTTTGTTAATTAGAATACTAAAAACAAACATGTCTATACAATCAGCTTCTGTCTAATTAATTTAAATCTAATCAAATGCAACATGAACTCCAAGTACAAAGGAATTGATCTTATTGTCAGAACTTTTCATAAATAGGAACGTTTGCAATTGCCTTAGCAATTAAAAACCAAAATTGTAAGAAGGCCAGCTCCTAGTCAGTATAAATTAGCATTGTTCTATTAATTTAAATATGGCAATATTGATTTATGCTAGCTAAGGTCTTGACCTCACATGGAGTTAAAAAATATGTAAGCAACGATAGATTAAATGTATAAGCAACTATGGTGAGTAATATCCAACTGCAGGTAATACAGTATTGGCCATGTTTGCAAGCCCATGAAAATATGTTCTAAATCCTCAGTATGTCCTCTTCATCCATATAAAGCTCCCTGTGAAATCACAAGTATGTCTTTCACTAAGGCTACACCATCAGTGTGCTCATCCATAACCACAAACATTATCCTACTTCGTGTCTATTTATGCGTGTGCAGTGCATAGACTAGAGAACATGCATATATATAGACAACAGAGAAACCTTTTCAGCATCAAAATAAGCTGCTAACCTAGGCCTCACAAAGGCACAAGAATGGCCTTTGAAATGAGAGGGGTCTTATGACATGGTACCATCAAGGAAGGAGTTAAAATTCAGAGAAATAGTTGGGAGCCAAGGAGCTCTTCTCCTGGAGGAACTACCCCTATGCAGAGGTGCTGATGCTGTGAAGGCTTTATCTTATGGTGGCTTGGTGATTGCTCACAGAAGGGCAGTTTTCCAGGGAGCAGGAAGCCATGCAAGCAGTGCAAGAGAGAGAGAAGGAGAAAACACTCAGAGTTTTGATATCTGCAGTCTTTGCTTCTTCAAAGATGAGGAAAATGCTTGCTTCAAAAGAATTAGCCAGATGGATCAGATTTTCCACTGGAAAAAAATGAGACATTTTTTCAGGTCTTTATCTGATATTCCTTTTTATCTATAATGATTCAGGAATGCTGCTTCAAAACTACCATCTGCACATCACTTTGTAAGAAGAAAACCTTGAGTCTTCTATAGCCTAGCATATCACAAGAAGAAAGCCTGGCATCTAGCCATAGCAGATATGAAAACTGAGTAACTTCCCTCTCTCTCAGTTGCACTGTTTGCATCTCTTCCTTCTCCGTGGAAAACCATCGTTCTGTGAGCAACAACCAGGCTTCATGTAGGACTAATGTCTCCCATAGCATAATACAAAGTTGTACCTGTGATGTTTGCATGGATATGACACTCAACTCCAGTTCCAGCATAGGAGCACTATTCAGGACTTCTGAAGTCTGGTCCCTTTGAGGTGAGGGTCACTGTGGGAAAATGTAGCTTAATTTTGAAAAGAACAAAATACTAAAGCATCTCTGAGTACTTGAATTAGCTTAGAGATAAAACTTCAATTTAAGGAATGTCAGAAGGTCTCAATTCATATTTTTCTGGAATTTTCATTATAATATTTTTTGTCCTGATTTGAGGAAAAAAGCAAATGTTAAACTACGCAAGTTTCCTGTGGGATAGAATTTCCAAATTTAGCTCTGCTGCAGCAGACATAAAAGTAAAGTTGTCATAATCCAGAAAGATATGTGTTTTCCATGTGTACACAGACTTCTGTACTCCTATCTTGGTGCTTGGTATTTGTGTAGCTGGGCTTCTCAGACTCAAGAAAAAAAAAATTAAAAAAAAAAAAGGTTTGTTTGTCATAGTAAATTAGAAGAGACAGACTTGGTATCACCAGGCTGCAAGCTAGTATCTGTAATTATCAGAGCTGAACACAAAAAGGAGCTTTTACCAAACCAACAAAGTACCTTAAGAGAAGGATTCTAGCCTATACTTATCTGCAAGTTTCAGCATCTTTCTCCTAAACCATTTGTATCTCTTCTTCCCAATGGTCTGTGGTCATTCTTGGGTGCTACCTCTGCTGCATCCTTGGGAAGAGCTATTTCTAGTTTATCCCAGAACTCCTACAATTCCAGGCATCCATGGAAGTGTTGATAATTAAACTGGTGCCAACCATGAAGATAGTTTCTCAGTTTAGAATCTTTGTATTTCCAATGGAAAAACTGAAAAGGACACATGCATGGGAACTAAGGATAAGGAGCAGAAGTTCTACAGTTACTCCAAAAGTCTTTGCTGATCCAGAGGTAGAATATCAGGGCACAAAGCAGCTGTTCCCTATTTCCAGTTACGGCCTTATTTACTTAAGATTTTCATGAGGGTAGATGAAAATTAACTTCATTCTAGTCAATTAATTTAAATGACAATGAAATTCATACTACAGAAGGGGAAAGTCAGATCTATTTTATAGATGAGTGCACTGCCCAGTACGTCATACCATACATTGTAGTAGTTCTCATAGGATCATGAAATCAACCGGGACGGAAAAGACCTCTGAGATCAACAAGTCCAACCCTTGAACCACTACCACCATGGTTACTAGACCGTGGCACTAAGTGCCACATCCAGTCTCATCTTAAAAACCTCCAGGGATGGTGAATCCAGCACCTCCCTGGGCAGTCCATTTCAGTGCCTGATTACTCTCCCTGTAAAAAATTTCTTCCTAATATCCAACCTCAATTTCCCCTGGCAGAGCTTAAGACTGTGCCCTCTTGTGCTACCTTTGGTACATTTGCTTACTAGCAGCACACCCAACATAGAATGAGTTTTGAGGCTATCAAACCATTCTTTTGCCTGCCAAATCTGACTTTACAAGCTTCTGATGAAATGTTAAATGCATCTGTTATAAAGTATTCTCATTCCACACAGATACTTAAGAGCTATTTCAGTTGCAATGTTTTCCTTCTAAAATCTCACTCCCCAAGTGAGAAAATCATTTGCCCAGGAAGTTTTAGAGCAAAGAAATAATTTCCCAAACTGAACATAAACTAGTAAAAATGTCCTCACTTTTTTCTTTTCTTTTTTTTTTTTCTTTTTGGTAATGATATTCAGCAATTCATATAAACTGCATGAAATAAAATTCTGTGTGGAGCTAGCCTCCAGCTTAAGAAATTTCCATTTCTTAGTCAGTAAATACTGTGTCTGTCCCAATCAACCTGGCATCTTGCGTGGTCAATAAACACAAGATATTTTGAACAGCAGTGTCTGTGATGCCTGCTAAATGGCCAGCATACAAACCATTTTTTCACCAGCTCTTCTGTTTTTTGCTTTTAACCCAGTCCAAACAATTAGAGCAGTAGATTAAGTATGTCTTATGCTGTCACCTGACCAACATCAGAGACCTGCATCAGGCCCCATAAAGACAGATGCAAAGGGACAGTTTGCCGTAGGGCCAGGCTGTGACAGACGCTGCTATCTTCCTCCTTTTCCAGGTCAGGAGTCCTCAGACTGTGAAAGAAGTCCCAGCAGGTGATGCTCAGTAACCAGACAGTCAGACACTCAGTCTTGCTCATAAACCAAAGCTAGTTAGACTCTGTATTTCCGTTTCTTGTTCTTGTTCTATTTCTTGTTGACATGCTTACTAGACATCAGAATAACTAAACATTCTCTACCGGTCACTACATTTCATTTGCAAGGCCTATTTTATCTACTCATACTCATCAAAATTAGATGCAAATAAAACAAAAGAAAAGACTTTTAATATTAAGGTCCAACAGATCACATTGTAACGCTCATATTTTTCCTCAAATTAATCAAGTTTAGAAATTGTTGTCAATCCACTTTTTTATATGTGCATCCATAAGCATGCATCATTTGTGTTGGTTTTCTGCCCTTGCTGGTACAGTAGTAAGAAAAGGTATTAGGTGATTGTCAGTATGCATCATTAAACTATTTCAGCTGGGTCAGCTATTCTGATTAGGGTTTCTAATGCATATTTCAGGTAACTTTATACAGAGTAATTTTGAAGACTCACCTAAGAGAACAGACAAATTCAAAGTAAACCTTTTGTAGAATGGTGTTGGGTTGACAATATCAAGAAAATAGTTAAGAGTCATCTGCAAACAAGTCCCAGAAAGAAGATAATCAACATCCTGCAGCACAAAAAAGCACAGGTGGAGAACATTATTCTGGGAAATATTGAAAAATACCTGAAAGACAACATAGTCATTGGTCACAGCCAGCTCAGCTTCATGAGAGGAAAGTTCCGCTTGTCAAACCTGATTTCCTTTTTTAACAAGGTAACCCACCTAGCTGATCAAGGGAAGTCACTTGATACAATCTTTTTGGATCTCAATAAAGCTTTCTATACTGTCTCTTACATCATCCTTCTAGACAAAATGTCCAGCACGCAGCTGGATAAACAGTTCTTGTGGTGGGTGAGCAATTGGCTCACAGGTCGAGCACGGAAGGTGATAGTGAATGGTGTAACATTAGACTGGTGACCTGTCACTAGTGGGGTTCCACAGGGCTCCATCTTGGGCTCTGTGCTCTTCATCATCTTCATAAATGACTTGGATGCAGGACTGGAAGGGATACTAATCAAGTTTGCAGATGACAGGGAGGGGCTGTCGATTCCCTCAAAGGCAGGGAGGCCCTGCAGAGAGACCTCCACAAATTAGAGGACTGTGCAGTCACCAACCATATGAAGTTCAACAAGGGGAAGTGGTGGATTCTGCACCTGGGATGGGACAACCCTGTCTGTATATACAGACTGGGAAATGAGATGCTGGAAAGCAGTGCCACGGAAAGAGACCTGTGGGTCCTGATCAATGGCAAGTTGAATATGAGTCAGCAGTGCCCTGGCAGCCAGGAGGGCCAATCTTGTCCTGAGCGGCACCAGGCAAAGTATCACCAGCCNTTGTCCTGAGCGGCACCAGGCAAAGTATCACCAGCCAGTCAAAGGAGGTGATTTTCCAGCTCTGCTCTGCACTGGTGCACCATAATATAAGAAAGATATTAAGCTCTTAGAGAGTGTCCAAAGGAGGGCAACAAAGGTTGTGAAGGGCCTTGAGGGGAAGCCATATGAGGAGTGGCTGAGGTCACTTGGTCTGTTCAGACTGGAGGAGACCGAGGGGAGACCTCATTGCAGACTACAATGCCCTTGTGGAGGGGAAGAGGAGGGGCAGGCACTGATCTCTTCTCTGTGGTAACCAGTGACAGTACCTGACGGAATGGCCTGAATTTGTGTTAGAGGAGGTTTAGGTTGGGTATTAGAAAAAGGTTCTTCACCGAGAGGATGTTTGGGCACTGGAACAGGCTCCCCAGGGAGGTGATGACAGCACCAAGCCTGACAGAGTTCAAGAAGCTTTTGGACAATACTTTTGACACATGATGTGACTCTTGGGTATTGTCTTGCGCAGGGCCAGGAGTTGGACTCAATGATCCTGATGGGTCCCTTCTAACTTGGCATCTTTGTGATTCTGTGAATAAGAAGCACCATGCTATGCTGGCGATACCTATAACCACTGGTATACTGTAAACTGACAATTACTGTTTTACCATCCACACAGCTGAACTACTCACAAAAATAAGTTCTTTGGCATCTTGTTTCTATCTCTGTGCAGATTAGGAAATAAATACAATTATCTTCAGTTGACTTCATGTACATTGTGATAATATATAGATTTTATATTTTGTTCTTTTCAGCAGAAAAACATGAAAATCAATGAAATCTAAAATTAAATTAGGTCTGATTTTGTGTGAATAATCAAGTGGCTCAGATTAACCATGTCACGGATAACTTAGAATAGTTATACTAACAATCATGTTAACCGAGGAATGATAGAATCCTTTTCTTCTGTGTGTTTTGGATTTTGTTTGTTGTTTGGTGTTTGGGTTTTGATGTTTTGTTTTGGGTTTTTTTAATGGAAAGATTGGGTCAGGTGGGCTACTCAGAATAAGTAAGTTTTTCAATGATCTCAAAACAAAAAGGTGCTTTTCTGTGTGGGTGACCTCACACTGGAACAGGTTGCCCAGAGAAGTTTTGGAGGCTGCCTCACTGGAGATATTCCAGAACTGTCTAGATGCAATTCTGTACCTTGTGCTTTATGATGACCCTCCTTGAGCATGAAGATTGGACCCGATGACCACTGTGGTACTTTCCAACCTCACCCATTCTGTGATTCTGTGACTCTGAAATTTGAGGCTTTGACTTTTTTTATTGGTTTCCCGTTCAGCTGAATATAATTTATGGAGAGAAAAAGAGAACTGAATTTGCAGGGTCAGGACCATTTCTGTAACCAACAGCAAGGTAGTCTTACAGTTTTGTATGTTCACTTTTTTCAGCCGCTGGGATAAAAAAAAGCATTTTTATCATAGAAAAATGACTTAATTATTTCACAATGTGGTTCAAATTCTTTTCTAAATGAAAGTTCTTTTTTTTTTTCAGGGCCCATGTTTGCCCACCTGGCATATCACAGAACTGGAAAGGGCAACCAGGTAGGAGCCCACTCAGCTCAGGCCTGCTAAAAGACAACAGCTCACAGCTGCTTGAAGGAACTTTACAACCAGATCCCTACAAAAATGAAAACCAGAGATTAAAAGTTAGAAAGAGCAGTTTTAAGGGGTATAACTGAAGATTCATGCTTTGTGCTTACACTAGACTAAGACAGCTACATCTAACAAAAGAGAGGAAGAAGAGTTCAAAGATTTCAAGAATTTTAATGCTTCTTTCCCCACAGATGCATGATTACTAGAGTATCCATGAAGTATGAAAGAAGAAACAGGGTATATTGACCAGATTTAAAGTCCTGTTTATCCCTCATTCACAAATTAATTGATTGTTTACATTGTCAAATTTCTTATGTTATAGTATAAACACAAGCACAACTATTCCATGGAAGTAGTCTGATGTTGGAATAGTACTTACATTCATTTCCTCTAGAAAATAACTGTTAGGAGATACATGATACATAGCTGCCAAGGAGATAATTTGTCTAGTGAGAAATTCTGAACATGAAAATATACCACTTATGCACAAGATTGGAACTTCTTCGCACACATCTCCATCATATGAAGCAGCAATGATTCCTGTCAAAGGCAAAGCATCAACACACATTGCTAAAATCTGATGATTCTGAATATAAAACTGTTAAGAAAACATGGAAGATTAAGTATATGAAATATGATGACAGCAGGGAAATATTTATTGTAAAATTAATCATGACAATTAAAAATATTTTATCTTCATTAAGAACAAAAAATCAGCGCAGAAACTGGTAAACTTGGTAGGTTTTCCTTTTTAACAAGAATGCTAAAGGCTTCTGAAAAAAATCCTGAAACTAAAAATATGACAGTTAGAGGTAGCACAGGATACAAAAGACATTTAAAGACTGTCTGAGAGGGTGTTTGTGGGGGCTAGAGAAACAGACAACACAGTTAGAGTAGAAAATGAAGAACAAGGCCACCATCTCCCCTCAGCAGAATATATGTGTTCACAGTTGTTATACCAAACAAGTTCTACAGCCAACAACCAAGAAATCAAGTTATAAGTAATTCTACTTCAGCTTACAACCACATGGCAGCATATGAAGACGAATACGTCATCACGACATACCAAAGCATTATGGCCAAAGAATATTTTTTGCATAGCAGAGTACAAGAAATTAGGAAGTTTGCCAAGTACTCTCCTAGGCATGTATGTGATAATATGTTAATTAATTCTATGACCACAGAAATGCATGTATGTGTATACATTCATATATATTATGCACACATAAGGGCACACCAATTTGCAATGTATGCAAAGATAATTAATGGTAGAATGGTGGAAATGCTACTTCAGGCTTCCTAATTACATCTCGGTATAAATTCTTCAAACCATTTTTTTTATTTGCTTCTATCTTTACTTGTGAATATTTACATAGAAACAAAAATCTCCAAGGAAATCTAGATGAAAAGGAACAAGAAATAATACAGTTCACTTGATCCAGGTATCTCAGGTATCTAGATAAGTAAACTTGTGTTTACTTCTTGTCTGAAAGTGATAAATTTGTTTTCCTAAAACATTTTTATTTTTAAAAGCCAAATTGGATGATATTTTTAAGGACCTGAGCATTCTTTCGAAAGTTTGGCTCATTGTTCAATATAATGTCATTCTACATATTTTTTCTTTTTGAAAATATCAGAGACACCTACAGTTATTTAGGAAAGGTAAACCAATTTAAAACTCTACTCCTTTTCAATCTGTCAAAGCTGTTCAATAAACAAATGAAAGATTGTTGTAACATTACTGTGCAGCATAGACTAGTGAATCATAAAATCCAGATACAGATGGAGTTCATGAAAATATTAAAAACTTTTTAACACTTTACATTTTTTTTCTGACCTCCTTAATGTTCAGAATTGCCTGGGAAGAAAAAAGAATGATAGGTACAGACTCCTATAAAGTTTTTAAAACATGCATCATTTTTCAATTATCATCTGTGGTAGCTTATCATGGATGATGTGCAACTTTGCCATTGCAACCTCAAATACATATAAGTATTTTAGAAAAGTACCTTTATTTATTAATCTTTAGTTAGTAGGTCCTGACCTTCACAAGTCTTTCACATTTCATTTTAAGTTAATAATCATAGAATAATTTGTGTTGGAATTGAGCTTTAAAGACCATCTAGTCCAACCTACCTGTCACAGACAGGGACAGTAGCTGTTCGGTTGTCATAAAAGACCATTTCCTTTGTGAGAACAAACTGTCCCAATAATAACACCTCAATTTATAGAGTGTGCCTCCTCAAATCATTACTCATTCTTCCAGACCTCAAGAATAATTCTGTTGGTTTCAGGTATGAATGTGAAAATCACAGGAAGTGCCCATGAGGTTGTCTAGTCTATCCACTTGAGAAAAAAAAATTTAATGTTGTCCTGTTTGCTACCTTGTGTCTAGTAAAGTGCAATTTTTCAGCAGCAATTGCAGGTCTTCATGTGTAGATATAGAAGAACCATATACTTTCATTCCCCAAGGTATGATGCATTCGAGCCTTTCTTTCCTTTTATTTGAGCACTTTTAATAAACTCAAGAGACAACTTTCCAAGTTAGACATTCCTTTAGTCATTTAGTTTATTTTCTAAATATCTTCTAGTCATGACTGAACAGACTGAACTTTTTTACCAAAAAATGTTGGTTTTCAAATTTCTACTTGTAACTACTGTTTTCTAAATTTCATTAGACACCTTCAACCTAAATCTGTTAAGTAAACACCAAGAATGTTCTACAAAACAGTTTCTACTTGTTTATCCATGGTGTTTCAGTTGCATTCCAGATCCTGATTATGATGAGGAACACAGACTTGTTCTGGAGAAAATAGAAAACTGCATTAATCCAGAGCTAACACTGGGAAATATTTCTTTGTGGAATAAAATATTTTGATAAATTAAAAATATTTTGTCTTTCTGTTACCTTTTTAACCCCTCAGTTTGTTGTATGCTCACTGCAGCATATTATAATACATGTGCTAGTTAGGTTGTGTGATAAAGGGCTCACCTCCACATAGACACATAAAATGGCCCTGAAGCACAGCAGCAGAAAGGAGAAACCAAGGAACATAGCCTGGGAAATTCAGCCCCCAACCCAGCTCCTCTAAGGGCTTTTCCCAGTCTCAGTCTCAGGTCCATGGTGCAGGACAGAGGCATCTAACTCCAGGAGCTGGGGACACTCTGGACCACCCTGCAGACTGAGTGGGGTTGCTGACTATCAGCATTTGGGATTTATTATGGGAGAGTTGGAACCAATGACAGAGTGAATGCAATGGCTTTTGAAGGACCTATATGGCAGTGTCAGCCACAGGAGTGAAGGAAAGAAGAAACAAAAAGTGATGACAGAAAACATAAAAAATAAAATAACTTCTGATATATTTACTCACGCTTGTGCCTGTTTAGGTGTTGCTCTTTGGCATAATACATCATCTTCATCCTTGAACAATATTTTCAAATGAAAACAAAATTCTTGTATTTTGGATGTGGGGAAATATTCTCACAACCTGCTTTAATTGAAAAATTTCAAAAGTGGGCATTTAATCCTACTGAGGGAAAATAACTTTCTATTTTCTTCCCTTGTGACATATCTTATGTATGTCTGTTACTTGCAGAGGTATCCCTTGGACAAATAGCTCTCTCAAAAGGATAGGTGCATCAGTTGGTAAAACTTACCACACATTCCTTTGCCATTTATAAATGAGCTTCTTTCCTTCCAATTATTTTTGTAGCAAGTCATATTTTAAAGTTACTACTGCTATTTTGCTTTGAGGGTGATGAGGCACTGGAACAGGTGGCTAAGAGGTCATGGATGTGCCAGCCCTGTAAATGTTCAAGGCCAGGTTGGATGGGTCTCTGAGCAACCTGCCCATGGCAGGGAGGTTGGAACTAGAGAATCTTTAAGGTATCTTCCAACCCAAAGTATTCTATAATTCTACTATTAATCTCTTCTATTTGTCATATTCTCTATATTGAAATTCCGTATCAAAATTTAGGTTCAGTGAAAACCTTCCTGTCAATCTCTTATCTAGCTCACAAACAGCGTGATAAATCCTGCCAAATGTTGTGCCACAGAGTCTGTTAATCATTTAATCTAACCAACTGGCTCTGTAACATCAAAAGTGATCAGAGCTTTCTTCTTCAAACAAAAAGTACCATCTCTCAGCACTGTCTCCATCTTCTCCTCCCTTTCTTCTTTCTCCTTTGGCAGCAAAAGAATTTATGAGAAGGTTATCCCTATCCTTTGAGCTGATCCATTTTCCACATCTCTACTCCTTGATGTGTTGTTTCATGATTTCAAAAAAAAAAAAAAAAAGAAGAAACTGAGATTTGTTTCCATCTGTATTACAATCAGACGCATAAATTTGTAAAGATAGTTTCTTTAAACAATCATTCATTCTCACATTCTAAGTTTTTTTATTGAAAGTTTTATAGTCTTGCTGTCATGACATTTCTGAGGTTTGTTTGTCTTTGAGAAGAGAGAAAATTTCTTGGGTTTTGTTTTTTGTTTGCCCTTTTTTTTGATCACTATCTTCATCTTTCTCTGAAGTCCTATGGAAACCTATTTTGTTTTTCTGCACTGGGATTTGGGTAAGGCTATTCTTTACAAGCCAGTGACAGATGAGCCTGTTCTTTTTTCAGGAGCTGTTAAATACAGTTCTGACTGGAGTGTACCAATCACAGACTTCCCGATGTTACTTTGGTTTAACTGCAGAGTTGAAAAATGTTGGCATCAGTCCTGCAGTGCCTGTTTTCCTACTGAGCAGCTATATACATTTTAAAAGGCCAATTCAGTTGAAATCACAAAAAGAAGCTGTTACGATTTATTCAATAAATATTAAGATCTTGCAATGCATTTGTCACCAAAGCCCTTTAGAAAAGAGATTTTCGGGTACAGCAAGGTATGTTCAGACATTCATTTGGAAGGATTTGGGCATTGCTGCCCTGACTTGCAGTTCAGCACCATCGATGGCACCGTGATGTCCCATCATGTCTGTATGAGACCCACTGCACATTTATTAGATTTTATAACTGCAGGAATTGCTAGCATTATGTGATAATAATTATTAATATTGTAATTGTTTAGGCCTCTCTTATGCAAAAGCAGTTTAAAAAGGAAAGACCAGATTGAGTCAACTAACGCAAAACCAGCTGGCAAAGGCAGAAAATGTATGACAAAACATGTACTTGCATTTGTATAGGCACACAAACAACATAAACACACCTGTAAGCAATTGGCTTTCATAACGGCTGCTTCTCCTCTTTGTTTCCACTGGTTTGTGGTTTGTTCATGTATTCCTGGCAGTAGAGATGAGATTCTTCCCACTAACATCAAATCTGAATTTTGCTACTCTTTTCACAAAATTAAAATGAGAGCCATGCTCTCCAATCAGTCTCATGCACAGCTTTAACAAACACATGCAGTTGTTGTGATTCAGAAAATGCTAAAGGTCCTCTTGCTTAGACAGATACTCCTAATGAATTTAATTATAGGGAATTTCAGTGTCCATCAGCAAAAACTGCAGTTATTGCTTGAAACAGAGCTTTAGAAAGTAATGTGCCTTTATTAGCACTCAGCTTTAAATTTTTGATTATGTGCAGAGGAAGACGTAAGACTTACACTTTTTCAGGTTTGGTTCAGTCTGAAAAAAATTAATTCCCATTCAGCAGGTATGAATAGCTAATCCAGAAGCAATATAAAATCCAACCTGCCCCACACTGTCAGCTAACTACGGAAATACGGGTATCCACTCTCTTTAAATTCTCCTTTCAGCACTTTAACTTCCATTTCCCATCAGTTTCCCATCTGATTTATGAAAGGAACTACTTGGTAATCTCAACGACAGCAAAAGGCCGCAAACAAAATACTCACTCAATCAGTGGGAAAAGCTTTATATATGTTGTAGAACTTTTTCTTTGGGAAAACAATTATATCCCGGTGTTAGGAAGTCTGGCACAGTAATCATAGTGTTATTTTCATCAGTGTATGGACAATTGGAGGCAACACACTCTGGGAGTGTAAAAAGGACTCCCATCACATCTCTTTTGAAAAGTTGTTATAGTTTCAGTTACTATTCATTTACTAATGCTGAAATGTGAACCAGAAAGGCCAAAGGCTCACTTTCAAAGACTGAATTTCGTAAGAGAAGACAGTTATCTTTTTACTTATATATTAAGTCCAGACTATGTTGAGGAGAAAAGCATAGAAGTTAATAACACCAATGTTGAGAATGCAGTGTTTATCATGTTCAGAATACTTTAAAAAAGGTAATTCCAAAGAGCTTTTATGCCTTCTTCTACCTTGATAGTGACCGTGTCCCTTCTATGGCCCTTTGGAGTCATTTAGGATCTGCCATCATCATTGATGACAACAATAATTACTACTATTGCCAAAATATATCAGAAAAGTTGCACAGACATATCTGGTAGACTCTCTTGCAGTCTTTTGTCATCAGAGGTCAGAGCAGGGTTTCAGTCATCATGGAGCTGAAGGCAAGCTCCCTTGAGTTAGTGAACTGAAACTGCAGAACACATCTCAGCATCAACAGGGCACCCTATTCTTCCTCCACTGTTACCTGGTACCTCTGAAACACTTGTCCTGGAGGAGGCAGTCTTCCCACTGAACATGAGTACTAACACGAGTACACAGGTCTCAGAGAACAGTGAGAAAGCTCCCTCCTTTCCTTTCTAAGTTTGTAAAGCAGCAGTCTTCTGTCAAGTAACACCTCAAGTCATCAGGCACAGCTCATTATCTGCCCATGATTATACTGAAAGGCAGAACCTACTGTATTCAAAGTGGAGGTGGTTCCTCAGGCTGGAGTTCATGAGTAAACTACAGACAAGGCTGCAATTATGTCCTAGACACATGCTTTATCTGGGAGAGAATAAGGAGTTTCAGTTCCTCATCTGAACATGTCCTGGTTGCAGGAACTGCTGCCCAGTCTCTTTCATACTAGACCCAAAGAACAAAGTATACCAAAGTTGATGAAAGAAGAGTAGGAAAAAGCGCCTAAATCCTTCTTCCCGTATAGATTCATTTAATAGTGCACAAGAAGGACATACCCCAAGGTCCTCTTCCATTCTTGAAAAGCTTTGTATTATCCCAAGACCTTCATTAGTGAAATCTTTGCAGGAAATGCAGAATTTATACATGCATGTACCATCATTGGGAGAAGAAAAGAGCATTATAGGCTCAGACAGGCAGATATATGAAATGCTGAGATGTGTACATTCATAAAAATAGAAGGAAATCCAGAATTCACTAAAGAAGATTTAACCAAAACAGAACAAGAGGTTTATTTATGTATTTTCGAGTAGAACAAATTCATCATAATGGTTGCCCATAAAACACATTAAGCGCCTCTGGAAAATAAAAAATGTGACTCCAGCAGTTGCTGTATTCTTTAGGTATTTTATGTGGGAAAACCATATCTGTTTATCTACAGCAAAACTGGCAAGTTTTTAAATGAAGTTTTGCCAAAAGTTTTTGTTAGCCATAAAATATGAGAGTACAAGAACATATGCCATGCCTTCTGGGCATAATTGTACTTACAGCAACATAAATCAGGAGTTACTTCAGGAAAGCTGAAAAAAAAATTCTTTATGAAAGAAAATCAAAGCCAGAGTGCTCCGAGCTGATTGTGACACAGGTGTGTGAGCAAAACGGCTCTTTTCTGATTATATTATCTCATTTCTTAGGATGACATAAAGTTACTGAGAGCCTGGCTATTCAATAAGGAAAAAAATATGGTGCAAAAGTGAAGAGGTAACACCTCATGAGCTTGGCATCTTCATGTCTCTTTTAACCATCTGGCTCAGTTCTGTGCTGAATAAATAGAGCCCATGTGTTTAGCAGCTTGTTTTTGTACCAGTACTTCTAAGAACAGGTCTCCAAAACTAACACAATATAGATACAGGCAACAGATGTTTGGCTTAGGATGCTTTCTTAACTCCCTTTTTTCTCTATAGAGAAATTATAGCGAAATTGTAACTAAAAGAGTTGAAAAGTACTTAATGCCGAATCACCCTTATTTTTAACCCCCCTTTTCTTCATGAATGGTTAAAATTCTCCTGAAACATGCAAAAATGGGAAAAATCACATCATTTATCATGCAGACTTGGGAGTAGAGCTTAGCTAAAGCCTTGGCCAAGATGAGATCACTCAAATGCACTTTTGCATGCTAAACATAAAGAATGGTTATTCCTTCCCATTTGTTGCCTCTTGTTAGCCCACCTTCCAGAATATCACATTTTGCAGGTCAGGAATTCTGTCAGATGGTTGTGCAGGTTGAATTGCAGTGCAATTGCAGTGCAATTCTGCAACAACTGGTCAGGGATAAAAGCAAATGGAATGGGCTCTAAGTCTATCAAAGAGCTTTAGGACATCTTAGAAGCCCCCAAAAGTAGACATACTGGGAGATGTGGGAGGGTGTGTGGAAAGCCATGCACAGCCTCACTCTCTTCTGACTGCTTGTGTAGGGAACTAGACAGTTTTCTTCTTGTGGGAAACAAGGTTAACCTCTTTCTTTCTGGTCTTCTGAATCTCAGACAAGAAACACAAATGATTCTGGGGAAGAAAGATTCTATTGAGCCACAGTGTATAAAAAGTTGAAAATTTCTCTTCCATTAAAAATCTGTTTAAGCACTGTTTTTTTCAAGAGACATTTCAATGTCAGTCATGGCTCCTTCACATGAATGACAACTTGCATTGGCCATTAGCCACTTCTCCACAAGACCTCTCTGTGTGCCTACCCAATCAGAAACACAATCACTTCAAGATGTGAAGTGCAAACTCGCAGGGTGGAACTGTGTCAGAAAACATCCTGTAGCAATAACGCTGTCCTGACAGGCTTTAAATAAGATTAAGTATTCTCTGCCCTCTAACAGCCTAACTCTAGCGCAAAAAGCTGTCTCATATGCGATAGCTAATTTGACAAAAATGTGACTCTCAGCTCAGACTGGCTCTAGATCAAACCTGCCGTGGTAGGTGAGACGGTGAGGCACAGTGCTATTCAATGTGGAAGCTCAGCCTAAGACAGAAGTTTGGCTACAAATACTCAGACAAGGTGAAAACATTTTGACAGATGAATTTTAGACCAGAAAACTCATTTTCTGTCAAAATAAATCATCTCAAGGGAATGTGTTGATTTTTAAGGCATTTATCTGCAAGTGTCAAAATATTTTCGACTTTTTTTTGTGTGTTTTGACAGCATCAAAATATTTTGTTTAGATACATTGAAAGTTTTTTATTATTTCATCAGTTGGTTTTATGACATTCATTTTGACATAGCATACTAAAATGAGTATTTACCATAGCCGATAATTTTATATTATGATATGTCAACATAATCATAAAATGCTGTCAAAATATCTTAATGTTTCCAAAGTCTTCATTCCTCAAAGACTTTAAGACATTTGGTTTGCTTTAACTCATGATTAAATATATGAGGAAATACCATAATTTCTCAGTGGACAAGAATTCTTTTTCGTAAACTGCTCAAGATTCTGCGGCTTTGTTTTACAATGCTGCATTTCAAATAGTGGGTCTCTCTCACATTAAAATCCTCATCTATGTGAAAATTACTGGAGATGATCCTTTATATTGGCAAAAATAAAGGGAAAATTAACAAAAAAAATAAAAGCTTATCAATGTTGTTTTTTCTCACATACCTGAAAAGACCACGAGTTTGAGGAATACAAGGTAGTAGACTAGTAGAATTCTGCATTTCAGAGAGACAGATGAATACCAAGTGAAGATTAATTTTGTTTCATTCTAGTTCTAGCCTAGAAATTGCTGCAACAAGAGCTCTGGACTCTGAATCCCTAGTGTCACTATTCCCATCTGCTTCTGAAGTGGGCTCAGCTGAGAAAGCTTATGAAGTGAAGAGTGAAAGTTTGTAAAAGAAATAAAAAACATTAAAAATCAATAAAAGAAGACATTTCTGATAACTAATTGCAGAAATTTAAGTTTTAATTATTAAAAATCTTAAATATATTTCCTATTTATTTTAAAATATTGTGTATTTTTTTATGCATAAAATCAAATATGTTTAAAAGTGCAAACCCATTTCCAACCCTATGACCTCCCTAAAAAATCTAAAATTCTGTGTTCTCCCCTAGCCACAATTTGATAAACCTTGAGAAGTTGGAGGCAAAGAACCAGATGTTAGGCAGACTTCTTGTTACCAAAACAGGTGCTACTTAGAGTTACTCTAGCATCCTTGAAATTTTTGAATAAAAAAAGTAAACAGTGAAAGGATGATTTGAACATATATGGTTTAATTACTGTTTGATTTATTTATTCTTTCAATTTCCAGAAGCAAGGATAAGCATTTTAAGAGAAAATAATCCGTAAGTCAGAACTGATGATGTATTGTTCATCATGCAAGGGAAAAAAAAAAAGGAAAAGTTGCACATTCTTGAAAGATGATAGTAACCCTTGTGTTACTTGTCATAGCCCTGGAGATGCAATCTTACAAAATGGTAGGAAAACTCCAGCTAACACAAATGCAACAAATGTTGAAAGGAGAAATATGTTACAGAGGATTACATCCTATAAGAAAGATGTTATGTAGCGTGTTATATAACCATTAAATTCATTATACTCTTTCCCATGTTCCTTACTTGAAACTAGGCTGATAACCTCAACCAGTTTGTAATTGAAGGGGCAAATGCCTCCTGTAAGTAACCTGTCTTATTAATCTTTTTGTCCTTTTTCACTATAAAAAATAAAAAAAAGAGAAGGCTTTAGTGACTTTTTTGGGCCTTGGGCCAGCATACTAACTATTCAAGGAATATTTCACCATCCAGAAGACCCAGGACTAAAATGGACAAACTTTCCCACAGATTCTGCCAATGTATTTGAATTCTGCCTATAACAACAGTACTTCTATTGCCGGTACCAGGCCTCTTGTGCGCAGACAATCTCAGCTCAGTCCAAATTACATAAAGAATAAAAATATCTACTGAGATGTAAATTTTAAGTTCATTTCCCTTTGTGTTTTTCTCGGATATCTAGGCAGACACTGCTAACCTCTCCAACAGCACGACAAAGGAATATGTCTTCAAAACAAATGGGAGCTGCTTGCTTCTAGGGAAAAGCAGTTTAATTAGGTAATAATACTTCAGTGTCATGCTGCCATGGGAAAACTAGGCAGTGCTCACACCCTGTGTGAACTGAGCAGAGGGTTAGTCTAAAAGCGAGTAAATCAGAGATGTGGGGCTAAGATGTCTTAAATTCTTCCACCTGAACAATAAAGAGTGAACAAACCTTGAACAATAGTGAATTAAGCTACCTAACTTTCATTTTCTGCTTTGAAAATCCAGCAATAGCTATAATGCTTATCGACTGTCTGCTTGGTTGTTACCACTAGTTTGCAGTGTTTCCTGGATGAAATAAATTGCTATAAACTTAAGAAAAAATATTGACAAAAAATTGCATGGCTAAACTTTCTTGTTTACATTCAAAATATGGATTTTTTTTTTTATTTTTTTTTTTGTAATGAGAATTTGAGGCTGCCAGGAATTTCCAGACACTGTGCCCTATCCATTTTATTTCAGTCTGTTTATCACCATAACCTTCTTTTTGCATATTTCATTATAAGAAAATATTTTTACATGGAGAGATTACCAAGGAAAGAAAATAACATTGAAAGCAAGAGTCTAATGTGTGGTTCTATGTAGATGTGATACTGGAATGCAGATCTGAGTTACTGCAGTTTTAAATAGAATATTTACATGTCACTGTCCTAGTTCTACACTTAGGAAATAGCAACTCACTCAGTGATCTATGCCTGTTTTACTACTAGGAAATGAAGGAAAAAGTTAACCATTGTTAACTAGGAGGCACTATTTCTGCTATGCTACGTGGACAACTCTTAATACAGCAGGTCAGATACACAGCTATGCAATAATCCAGTTGGAGAGTTCCCATTCCCACCAGGATCCATCTGGCAGCTTACTGGCCAAACTAGTCTTCTGACACTTTCTCCTGGCCTGCCACCCTTACGTGAGAGCCGACAGCAGCCTGATCATAAACATCTCTTCCTTTGCCTGCAAAGAGCCAGGATCTGCAAGTCTGAGCTGCAATGAACAGCTCTGTGTAAGGAAAGGCTTGTGTCTGAAGGACTCCTTCTCTTCCATATGTATGCAGTCAAACTGGATCTGGGAGCTATTTCTGAACCTGGGGAAAAAGCACTTGAAACCTGAATTGTGCTGGAAAACCAGGGCACCCCACGGCATGCTGCAGTCCCTCTGCCAGACTGTCCTCTAGGCAGCAGCTCTTTTGGCACCACGACACAGCTTTGTGGACAGCTTCTCTATCAAGCAGGTCCCGTGCCACAGGCTTCTACCTCTTGCTCTACTTCAGCTAGTACAGCCACAGGTAGTGCACATCATGAGGACCTACATGCTGCCATGCCCTGTGGTGTGGGACACCTTACAGACTGAAGGCATCTGAAAGTTTTTTGAGCTTAAGCAGGTGACAAGCATGAAGCTAAGATGCATTCAAGCTCTCTAATTTCCATTTGGGCTGTGTTCCCAATGATCCTGGAGCAAGCTCAGCTCTCAGTGCCACTTAACATATGCCAACACATAAGAAACTTAATTACTTTGACTACAGGCTATGAGAAAAGTGCACAGGATCAAGGATATACCAAACTGTGGCCAAAATGTGTTCTGTGTTCATCAATACCTACGTCCTTTGGGACAGGTAAAGAGAGCAGCCTGATCAGTGACTCATCGTGTCCAAAGCCTTTCCATCATATTAGAGTCTATTTTCTGTATTTCTTCTGCCCTGGTGGAGGGATTTTCTCCTAGGGGACATCCTAGGGGAATGCTTTGAGACTGAACCTTGACCTTGTCCAAAGGTTTAAACAGATTCACAGGAGAGATTGGCATGAACCTAGAAGAAGTTACATGGCTCTGTTCTCTGAAAGTCCCTCTTTGTCTCAACAAAATATAGTGCGGCACAGCTACAAGTGGCAGGTATAGATCTGTCTGTGTAGATAAATACCCTTTTGGAGTGGAAAGGAGGAGGAGAGAACAACTCGCTGTTGGAGATGTCTCCCACAAAGGATTATATTAACATTTGATTACATTTCAGAGGATTTATTTCTGCAGTGCCCTACAGATGAGATATGCCAAAACACTGGCCGAGGCTTTTACTAAACATAAATTCTATAGAGTGCAATCAAAGTGTCAGTAGCAAGCTTTATCTGTTCTGCATGTATGTGATGTAATGTAACTGTCAGTGGGTTTGATCAAACATAAAAAACCCTGCTGCTTTCAAGGCATGGAGGGCCTGAGTTTGGTTCTCAGGACTTTCGCTAATTGCCTTGAAACTTTTCATTAATTAAATAAATAATGTGTGGGAGGGGAATGAGGATGTCACTGAACAAATATCCCAGCTGTTTTCAAGTCATAGTTTTTCTGCTGTACTACTCAGAAAACACAAAATATGGGAGTGGAATAAAATTTTCCAACTAACTGAAGTGTCATTGTGATGGATGCCTCACCATGGTTTCTCAGCTGCTGAGGATGAGTTATGGGGCAGAACTGAAGGACCGCTTTATTACCGACCACCACATTCAGCACTACTGTAGACATGAAAAATGTTTTCCATTCTGTAAAAAACTTGGGGTAAAACGTTTGCTTCTGGATCAGGAGTGCCTATGAGCAGTGCTTTCTAAACAGACATGAAACATCAGTGCTACCTGGTTTTAGACATGTGCATAAATGTATATGTGAACATAAGTAGTGGAGAGAAAGTCTAGAAAAAGCAAACTGATTAAGTAAAGATTAGAATTCTTAAAGACCATTGAGTGATTAAAAGGGGAATTTCCCAAATAAAGGTCTCATCTACAGGCTGCTTCTGCAATTAATAAAACACTTTCAAGACCTTTATATGTAACCTGATACTGCCTTTTAAGGTAATCTTAAATTAGGAGATACTATTTAAACATTGAATTTTCTCCAAACATAATCAAATTTCCTTGCATTTTTTGAAAGGAGCAAAAGGACTGAAATCCAGCCTGGTTTTACATCTCTAGGTGCATGCATTCTGCCTAATATGAAAAGAGAAGCAAATTTTGATCTAACAACAGATCAAGTACTGAGATATGTTATTATTCTTTCATAAGATATGCTTGAGGCAGGAAAACTAAGAGAATCTTCAAAAATCCACTTATGGCTCCCTGCTCCCATGTGGTTCCAGCCACAGCCCTACTACGATCCAAATGGATCAAGGGAAAGATTTTGGAGGCAGAGGCTCACCTCCTACAGCTCAGGTGATACAAACCGGACCCAAATGATACCAAGAAATCACCCCGTGGGAGCTAACTGACCTCAACACTAGTACATCATCAGCATTTTAAGACACAAGACTCTGATAGAGATTATTATTAATGATACAGGAGACTGTCTAAATAAAATTTGATATTCCAAAAGGATTTCTGAAGGATCCTTAGCATGATTTATTATATTTTTATGTTAATAGTGAAGAAGATTTATTTTTAATATGTAAGTTGTAGCCAGAAGAAAGTGATTTATGCTTTAAACAACCACAGCCAAATTACATCTGATAATTTATTAGATGGGAGCATCTAATCTCCCTGAATTGTAAGTATCTTGAGATATTTTTGTTAATTTTTCTTGCCTAAAATCAAAGAAAGAAATAATTAGAATCAAGTCACTTGGCAAGCTGCGGCTTTTCACAAGAACAATTCTTACTCTGATAAGAAAGGAACAAGTTCCAAAATAATTCTGACTACTCAGACAAGAATGTCATGTATCAAATTAACTAAGAAAGGATGAAATAAGATTAAGTTTGAATTAAATCCTCCTAGTGTCATGCCATTGTTGTCTGGCACTCATATTTTAGCCACAGTTCCCAAGATTACATATCAATGCCTGGATTTATTCACTGAATTTACTGCCCTATAACTTTCCTTTTCCGACAAAGACTGTGCATTATACTTGCATGCAGTAATTACTGAATTCTTTGTGTCTGTGACTAGAGATATTTGTCGCAGCTATGACATCCCCTTCTACCACTGACATGACCAAACCAGTGTTATTTGTGAGGTTTACTCCCATCTTCCTTATTGGGTCGCACAGATCCCTCTCACCGTGGAAATCAGGGCTGCGCAAAGAGTTGGAAAAATGGTTCACAGTGTGTTAAAAATGAGAAAAGTGACCAACGGTGCTGTTATACAAATCAAAAATGTTGAAGAAAGATAGGCTTACAGTATTCATGCCATGATACTGTATATCTTTACACTGCAACTTTCTGTCTACGTGAGTTGTTTTGTAGACAGATGTTCAGCATCCTCCCAAGTCTTTATTCTAATAATTCCAGAGGATTTGGAGCAAGTCCAGAGGAGGGCTATGAATTTGATAAAAGGACTAGAGCACCTGCCCTATGAAGGTAAGGTGAGAAAGCTGGGCCTGTTCAGCCTGGAGAAGAGAAGGTTACATGGAGACCTCATAGCAGCCTTCCAGTATATGGAGGTGGTCTTCAAGGAAGACAGAGAGGGATTCTTCATCAGGAACTATAGTGATAGGGCGAGGAGTGACAATTTCAAACTGAAAGAGAGGAAATTTAGGTTAGATATACAGAAGAAATTCTTTACTGTGAGGGTGGTGAACCACTGGCACAGGTCACCCAGAAAAATTGTGGATGCCCCATCTCTGGCACTGTCCATCACCAGGTTGGATATGGGGCATTGAGAAACCTGGTCTAGTGGGAGGTGTCCCTGCCCATGGCAGAAGGGATTGCAACTAGATGATCTTTAAGGTACCTTCCAACCCAAACCGTTCTATGATTCTATGATTCTAGCATCCAAAATCCAATTTGTGATGCACAGTAATGTGAAAGCAGCAGGAAAAACCTCTGTTGCACTGTCTCCAGGAAGGTGATGTGACATTGCATGTAAGACCACTTTACCACAGTACACCAGCATCAACTCAAACAGACCTAAGGGCGCTTCCAGGTTTTACTGTCTTGCATTACCAATTAAGGACTGCTACAGCAAACTTGCAGCAAAAAGTTACACTCCAGTCATTTCTCCTTTCCTTCTAGCTCTTTGCATTCAAATGGTTAACGATCATTTTCTCTGTTCCCACACATGCCAACAGACTGCCACTTTATTAATTCTTCACATCATGTCTGTTATCAATCAAATTCATTACACTCTTTGAAGTATACCAATTATCTACTGGATTTCTTTTCTCTCAGGCTGCAACATGGGAAAAAAAAGAACAATGCCTCTAAAAATAACAGAAGAAAAATGTCATTGAAAGCCACTTTCTATTCCAGCATTGCTTCAGACAATGTCACTAATAAAGTTAAAATGCTGTTTATTTTTGCAAATTGATTAAAAAGGAGAGAAGCAATCTCTTTTCACAAGATCTGCCCTGCTCACACACACTACAACTACTAAAAAGCTCTTCATTTACTGAATCCTGAGCTGTTTTCACCAAAAGTCTGTTGTTCCATCAAGTCATGCCATTTATTAATCAAGTATGTATTTAGTAACTAGGCTTGAATTTTTACTTTTCCTTTTTTAAACATCATAATTGTTAAAATGGAATTAAATATAGTTATTAGCTGAGTAATTTTAGTACTCATTATGCTTTAAATCTTTAGGAAGTTTTTGAGAGTTTTTGCCAATGTCAATTTTATAGTTCTGTGGCAGGAAGGTCAAATTGTTAGATGTGTTGAATAAATACACTATTTACAAGCTCATATTACAAGGAGGTTTATTTTCTCTGAAATACCAAATAGAGATTACAGAGAAAACTAAACCTCAAGTAAATAGCATGAATCAGTCATAAAATTGCATAACTTACAATTGTTCTCATTCTGCTCCCTCCATAAATTATTTTTTTATTATTTTTAAATTTTTTTATCTCAGTTTTGATTAGTGGATATGGAAAATAAAAGTATTTTTATGGGTTTTTGTGGGGTTTTTTTTGGTGTGTTTTGCTTGTTTTTTCTTTAATCATTGAAAGATGGGTTATTCCTGGTCTGTGGACCTAAAAGATGACCCAGTTTCTATATTTGAGCAGCAGAGAAAGCAGACTTCCTTTATAAAACACCTTTGCAGCCACTAGAAGTAAAGCTTTCCTTCAAATATAAGTCTGAAATTTGACCCAGCTTTCAAAAGACTTGTCATGTACATCTGCTTGCCTCATTTTCTCATCAAGGGCGGGATTCACCTCTATGAATGTTTGGATAAGTTGCTATGGATTCCTTCAACAATCATCACAAAGAGGCACAAACATCACAATATAATTGATCCCCTTTGAAAACAAAAATCTAAAATAAAATTAATTGGTTTCTGGAGAGATCACAAACACCTACATTTGAGACCACCAAAAGACAGCAAATTGTATCCCATCCCTATGCACCTATGCACCATCAACACAGTCATTTCACTTTTGCTAAATTCTTTGAATTTAGAAATTTATTTTTTTTTTAATTTCCCAACTCAGCTGTAGAATTCAGGCACCTTTCTTCCTTCTCACTGACACTGAATATAGTATCCCAGCTCAAGAAGAAAAAGTGAATGACCAGCCTGTCCAGAGCATTACCAGCCTCTGTGCAAAGGCTAAGCTAGGGTATCTCTCCTTTCCTATACTTCCCAATTACCTTCCTGGGCTCAGAAGAAAAAGCAGATAATAAGCTCTGGAAAATTTTCCCTTCTGCTGCCTTCCTGTTTACACACCTGGCACCTCTGTACTGTTCTGCATCCATCCAGTCTGTCAGTGTAGCTTCTCTGTCCTTCCTGAATCTTGCCAGCAAGATTCAGTCTCATTCTAAAAAACCTAGTTTGAACAGAAACATGATTTATATGTATATATAAAAGTCTTTGTCTGACACACACACATATGGCAACGTAGTCTGAAAGACACCGTACCTGTACCTAGTGAGACATGGTCCCAGTAAGCTTTATTTAGGTGTCCAGCATCTGATTTTACCCATCTGACACAGATATTCTGAATTACAAAACAGTTGCTTAAGGTCCTTCCACTTCACCTATGGGAAAGTCGAACACACTTCACCCACTTAAAAGTAATTTCTCTAGGTCAGTACAAGATTCTAGTTGAGACATTTTGTGCTAATTGACTCATACAGCTAAACCAGAAGAGTTATGAATACTTAAAAAAGATACCTTCCCCTACATTTAGCACTTTTTACCAGATCTGTAAGTGCTTGAACAATCACTGTTTTGCACACCCAGAGAAACTTCAGTTTTGAGGTGTGCACTGACATTTCCTATCATGACACTGAATGCTCACTTACTCCTCTTTTCTTCTGTGCTGTGCTAACAAATGGAAAGAATGGAAAGCCAGCAAGTGGAAATATATTAACTGAGTTTTAGTAATTTCATTCCCAATGTTTTGGAATGTCAATGAACTCTCTGAAGCTAATTTCTTTGGCTTTCAGATGTTTGATATATTTCTCAGCTAATTTAACATTTATAAACACACACAAAAAATGAAATTTTAATGTTAGATTTGCATGTGAAGTTCTGACTGTAAGCTTGGTTTATTTAAGAAAATCAAATTCTCATTAGTGGAGAACAGAAGTGAGAGTAAAATCACTGCTTGGAAATAAAATTTTAAATTGGAAAAAAATACATGTAAACACCCACACACACACAGGCAAATAAACAATGGTGCCGAACTTTCTGGTGGGAAAAATGTATGACATTTCTGTGAAATTCTAACATCAGTTATGTGAAAAAACATTTTTTCAAATTGATTAAACATCATTTAGCTGTATTAAGTACTTATTATGTTACATTTCAAATTACCATACAGATGAGTAAACAAAATCATAAAAGAAATGTCTTCTTCATGCAGATAAAAAGGGAGCAAGCATGCATTAATTACTAGTAGAAAGCACAGAAGTTATTTGGTATTTGTGTGGGAAGGGAGGAGACATGAACTTAGGAGTAGACCATTTTTTATGTTACAAATCCTGCTGTAGTGCTGGATTTTAGAGATAAGTACATTTTCAGAGACATACCATTTAAAAGAATCCATTAGTATGAATAGAAGTGTAAGAGCTTCTAATGTTTTACAGGCTGACATGGTTCATGATAGTAGAAGGACTATAAGTGGAGAAAACTTGCCCTAAATGATGCACACGCAGTTCATAGACTTTCTTGTCAGCTGTTACATCTGGAGCGAGATTTCGGAGCTTCTTAAGGCAGGTTAAAGCTGGTAAATTTTAGATCCTAAGTTGGTATGCCTTAGGAAAGTAATGAGAAATAAAAATCAAAAATGAGAAGAAATGTAAATATTTATGCCTATGTGGAAAGTGCTAACTCATGAGTTTGTAACATTATAGCATGGTCTAGACAATAAAAGTGATAAGTGATAATAAGTATCTCTGAAAGAGAAGATTTACCATGTAATTTGTTTATTCTGCTGCACAAGATAGGGATGGGATACAAAATCAGTAACATTTAAAATTGCACATAAACAAGTAAAAGAAAGTAGCTGCCATATTCCCTCTGGGAAGCAGCATGCAAAGCAGTATGCTGTTTTGCTGGATGAAATTTATGCTTTTTTACATAATTTTCAGAAAGTATACCTTAAGAATAAATCTCTGAGGTTTCATTTTGGAACCTTTATATCTCTTTTAATACATACTTTTAAGTGAAGGTCTCTAAAACATCAAATCATGTGGAGTATATTTAGCTTCTGTAATACAGCAGGTGTAGATCATATTTTTTTCTTCTTCTCCACACAGTGTGATACGTGTGAGATATTGGACTTCCTGTAGTTGTAATAATACAAGATGACAGTCTTACTACAAAAACATGTTAAGCATACCAGAAAACTAAGGTTGTGAATGAGGCAGCACCAACACAAAATCAATTCTGACTCATCCACCAGAGCGAATCACCCTAATCTCAACAAATGAGGATGCTTACAAACTACCTGGACTAAAGTAGAAAGACAGCTATATAAAATCCATCTAACTTGCGGACTTCTGCCCTGGGCATGAGTCACCCATCAACATCTGTGCAAGTACAGATGGGCTCAGCCTCAGCCGGGGGGTGATAAGGCTGATCTGCCAGATCCCCAAAATGCCATAACCCTTTAGACCTCCTGGGAGAATACGTCATTCACCCAAACAATCCTGAATCACATGTAAAGTGCTATTCTTCCAGCCAAGCAGCTGCTGAGAGCTTGTGTACAGACCTTGCAGTTTTGTCTCCAAGAGTTATCTAATGTGAAATGCTTCAGCTAAATTGAGAACTCCTTCATCTTCCTGAGAGCCCTTACATTTCATCTGCAAAGTCAGGACTTTTCTTTCTCACACTCCTTCCAGGCATTCAAAATGTATGTGGTGTTCTGTTCACTCCAGGAGCTGGGATTTGAATGTTTCTATCCCTTCAGCCTGAGGAGGTCAGGGAACTCAAATTCTTCCCTTTTGGGATAACTGCCTGACTATGGGTGGTGCTATTTCCTCCATGTAATAGGAGACCCCTGCTCAGTAAGGCATTTACCCTCAAACAAGGGACTGCGGTATCTGGTTTCCAAGTGTATAGAAATGTCTAATGAGCTGTGGACCTCAAACACCTACGCCCTGTGAGGTGTAATGTTTCCACTGTTTCTGATGGCTGCCCCACATGCATTTGGGCATGAACAGCCCTCTGTGGTTAACCCTCTGAGGCACTGTACTCCTCCTCTCACTGAAGTCAGAAACCAAGAAGTACCTTTGCTATCTGAACATCTTACTGATAGGCAAAGAATAAATTTTTTTAGTTTCCAGAAGTCAAGCAGGAGGTCTCTAAAATTTTAAAACCTTACCAGGACATTAAAGTTAACCTATAGGTATATCTCACATTGATATTCATGTTCTTCACCCACAAATACTTTAAATATCAAAAAGAGAATATCAAAGTGCCATTACAACTCAAGAGTTAAGAAGTTTTTTTCTGCAGTTTAGTGATTGCAAGTAGTAATTCAATAAATCTGAGAGAGATAAAACTGACAAGGTAGTAGCTTAGTCCTTAGGAAAAACCTTAATGAAAAGAGAGATCCTGACAGTTCAGGGTGCAAGGATTTGTGTAGTCATGTAGGAAATTAGAAGGACATCAATGCAGTCATTCCTGGAGCATGTACTGACACAGTGATACTGAGATGCCTTATCCTAGGTGCTTTTCTGCTGATAAGGAAGGCACCACTCCTGTACCCAGTCCTCCTTACAAAGGAAGCAGGTTCAATAGGTGATTGGTCAGAAATAGGTTTGGGCTATTGTCCTGCTCAAAGATGTGGTGAGCTGCCCCCCCAGGCAACCCCAATTGCATGGCTTACATAACTATGCATATCTTCTCTGATTTCTTGACCTCTCTGCTCTTGTCCCTCCTTTCATCATCTCCATCCTCTCACAACTAAATAACTATGATTATGTCTTCTGACATGGTCCCAGTTTTGCTACACCTGTACACAAATTTGGTGGGCTTGATATACCACTATTCTGGTTTTATGTGCTGTGTTTGATATGGTTACCCTAATAGTGCTAGCTTTACATAGACCTGTGCATGGGTTATGCTTTATAGAGGAGTCTGCTAATTACTCCCAATAGAGTAGAGAAATATTATAATTATTTTATACACGTCAGAAATGAGAAAAAAAATTGCATCTTCAAGGCTATTCAAAATGGAAATAGACTAGATTAAAATATGATTTAAAATTACTGTGGACTTAGTTGTTATACCATGACATTTACATTGAGTTTAATGTGATTATTTCTCTTAGAAAACTACCCTGTAAATCAATGGGAAGTTTTAAACATAAGAAGAATTTTTACTCTCTTCAGACTCTCAGGTTACACAACTGATTCAGCTGTTGAAAATTTAACTAAATAAGTAACTATTACTACTTGTCCTGCCCTTAGAGTACATACATGACAGTTTATTTTCTTTGCTAAGCAACCTTTTAGATAGTGTTACCCTGCTGACACTTCTGTCCTTCCTGCTACGTCAACATGCGTCAATTTGAACCTAAAGTTTTCTCGTGAGTTAGCCACTCAGATGGTATTTGTAAAATTAATTTCATCTGCATTCAACATCAATATGAAACATCATTCCATGGCTGAGGGCATCTCAATAACATGACAGAAACTATCTTATAATATTACTTAAACAACTCTTCACCTTCAGGATGTATCGTTTCATATCTGATTTTTATCTGCAGCTAGGAAGATGGGAATGAGTGGCCTTATCTCTTTCAGATCCTCATTCTGAGCCGTTGCAGTTCACAGGAATCACCAATGTAAAGTGCAATCAAAGCAGCTCTTGGCGACTGTTACTCAGTGGCTCATGTGAGGCTTTTATATGACCACATGTTGTGTGGACTGTCGAGGCTGGTTGGCAAATTAATCATTGCTGTTACCAGGAGCAGCCAACTATTTCCAACTTTGTTGGCTCCTCTCTGGCCTTCATTGGCCATTAACCTTCCAGTCTTTTAAGAAAGCAATCCTGAAGCCTCTATCTTAAGATTCAGCTCTCCATGCAGCAAGGATAATTTGATTTGGGGCAGTAAGCGGCTACCAGCTAGGAAAGACAGCAGCCTGCCTCCACTCTGACACTGTAGCTTCTGTCTCTGGCATCTAGTACCGTTTTTCTTCCTCATTTCTGGAGGCCTAAATGCAATGAAACTCATTTATTTCTGGGGGCTTTTCTCTGCACGTTTTCTTGACTTCAGGAAGAGCATCCCCCATGTTGGCCTCTCACTGTTTTTCACTACCTGGGACATATTTCTTTCTAATAGAGTCCAGGACTTGGCCAAAACCATCCAAGCTCAAGGTTCAGATTTGAGAACAGACTCCACTCATGCCAAAAAAGGCAAAAGTAACAGTGAAGTGAGACTATCTTTTGAGGGTTTGTGATTCTACCTTCCCTAGCTCATTTAAACTTTTCAAAGTTCTCTTAACTCTCCCACAACACTGTCTTGTTAGCTGTACTTCACTTGCCTGATGAGAAAGTCCCCAGGAAAGCCACACACCACCACCAAACGAGGCAAACTCAGCTCTAAGAAATTAAGTTTCCATTCTTTTTTCCTTTATTTTTTGTGTCCCTACAAACTTCTTCACTCATTATCTTAATACCATGGAGAAACATGTAATCTTCATTTTGACCCATTTTCCTGAATAGAGAGTCAAGTGATATACGCTCATACTGACAAAAAAGCTTCCTTAAATATTAGTTAAAAGAGAGATGTGGGTAATCACTCAGCCTCACTCATTTACTCTTTATCACATTTCTCTCATGGGTAAGAAGACAAAAAAGACAGAGTGAGAACGAGGTCTCTTGACCTCTTAGCTGTTGATAAAAGCTACAAAATGAGGATTGGGGAAAAAAATGTTACCATATGTGCTGATAGAGCACAAGAAAGATTTATTGGGAGCTAGTTACACAAACTGAATAAGAGAGCTTTTGTCTGGACTGACAACTAATTGACATGAACTAGATTACGAGATAGCTGCCTCAAAACCTCTATGACCAGAACTGCTAACAGAAATACCATTAAAGTGCCACAGACCATCAGCAAAAAAAAAAAAAAAAACCACATTACTTTGTGTTTGACATCTTTCTTTTAAAAAACCAACATGGCTCTCTCAGTGGAATCCAGTCCAACAATGCAGTGAACAAGTTTGTCACGGGAAAACGTGTATTATTTACATCTGTTGTACTGCCATGGCAGGCCACATTCCTCTCTACACACAGTGAGTGGCATTTACAGAAAGTATCACAGTTTTTTCCCTTCTAAAAACAGGATCATACGATAAACACATATGAGTGTGGGGTGGCAATGCTCTCCCCCACTGCAGTGCACAGACTGCAGAGCACACTGTGACAGTAGGCCCATGGAGGGGCAAAATCAGTCTTTGCTTTCCCTGTAATTCCAAGGGGAAGAAATCCTCATGTCTGGAAACAAATGCGTAATTTAACATGCATACCTTCATGTTGTAACAGCAGAAATTAACTTAGAAGGAAGCCATACTTGTGAGGACACTCAATATTATAGTCTATCTCAAAAACAGACACTTTATTTAAAACAAACAGAACAGGCTCGGTGGTAGAGTTGTTTGTTTTTACATCTTTCATAAAGCATGACATGAATTTCAATAATCATCAAATCCTTTAATAGTAGTGTTTTATCTCAGTCTTTACCTGTGTTCTGCATTCTAGTATTTCTTGAGAACTGATTTTATGAGATCAAAAAAGAATTTTAAGTTCAACTTAGTAGGGGTGATTACAATACTCAGAGTACTATGGTTTAGAAGCAGCAAAGTGCTCAAATACTAATGTTAAAGGCTTAGAATTAACTTATAGATTTGAGTATGTGCTAAAACATCGACCTGAAGTGTGTCTGTAAGATAAGCCATAGTCTCCTTTCCTCCCTCCCTCTTTCCTTCAGCATTTTCAGACCACTTTCAGAAATATTGTAATTTCCCCTGTTTAAGAAGCAAACAATCAAAGCACCTTGAAACCAAAGATGATCTTTCTTTTAAAAAAATGTCATCTGAAAGACTCTGAAGCCAATAAACCACACACCACAAAAGCTGTCTTTCTCTTCATCTACCCTTCCGCCCTACTTCATAAGTATTCCCTCCAGTGAGACTGGAATACAGTTGCAGCTAGAACTTCAGTTCTACAGAGTCTACAGAATCTACAGTGGTACAGCAGTGGGATACAACAGTTACTGAAGACTTTGAAGCTTCTGTCCAGAAAGCTTAATAACCCAAACTGAGGAAAAT
>VZRE01009319.1:0-43869 GCA_013396775.1 Cephalopterus ornatus
TTTTTTTAAAGTAAAACACCAAAAGTGACCACAAAGAATAAGAAAAGAGGTAGAATCAAAATACGTTCAATCTATTCCTCTTCAGTTCAGACAGGAAAGAAAGAAGCAAGAATCCACACAGCCACCAGATGTGAGAATATTTCTTTTTAATTTAAAACAGTTGCAACAATGTCATTCACAACCTTTCTCATCTTGGACAAATACTCTCCAAAAAATTAACAGTGCTTCAAGCAAACAACTCTGAGTGGTGCAAAGTAAACCAGGACAGACATTTCCAGGGTACAACAGTAAAACCACTGAAGAGTGAGTAGAAATCAGACACTGACCTCAGCCATTAAGGTAGGAAGGGTGATGGGGAAAACAATAAAATGTCCAGTTACATATTTTGCATAGTCTTTCAATGCATGAAAACAGCGAAGAGGATAAAAATGGCTGCTGCCAGGATAGAGAACAAAAGGAATGAATTGGAGAGGCTTCTAAAGCAATCTAATGAGCTCTGGTTGCATCCATATTCCAAATGTGCTCTGTGACCCAGTGGAGGCTGCCTGAATCAAAGAACTGGGCCGAGGCTGGTTTCAGTTCCACCAAAGTGAGTCAGAGGTAATGCCACAGAACCCAGGAGAGTTTCAAGTGATGGGAGTTCAGAAACATCTACACTTGTTGTAAAACCGCAGCTTTGAATAAGTTAATTTTCATTCTAAACAAGTAGAAGTTGTTGAGTTTTATTTCCCTCCAATTTCCTAACCTATATGTATCATACATAGAAGTAAAAATCAGTCTGAGAAATAAGAGAATTATTCGCTGCCAAATCCTGGTTTGCCATAATTCTCAGGTTAGATTGTCTCAAACAGCTCACAGTGATTTTTCTTCCTCCATCCCTTTTTGGCAAGAAGCCCTCAGCACACTGAACTCCCCAGAAGCTCTTCCAGCATCCAGACACACGGGGTGTGCCCAGGTTGTGTACTGAGACCTGGCCCAGCACAACTCAGCACATATAAATTTTAGCAGGCAAAGCCTGATAAATTAATCATCTATTCAGTACAGTCTGTTTGAGTGTGGTTTCTGCATGCTGAAGTTTAAGGGGAAAAAAAGGCAAACAAACAAACCCAAACAAAACAACAAAACAAAAAACAAACAAACAAAAAAAACCCCCACCAAAACAAACTCCTCTCCCCCACATTAGGCTGAAGACTCAGGAGTTTACATCCTGCTCCTCCAGATTCAAGATGTTCTTCTCACATAGCCCATCACAAAAGGGAGACAACCAGCAATTTGAAAATGAAGGGACACCACTGCTTTGGGAGAGAATAAAATAATGCCTCAAACAGCTGACTGAAGAATTTCTAACATATTTCTAACTGCTGAATATCAGAAGTCCTGTAAGACCTTCCCCTAAACTGCTCCCTGCACTCCTGACCAACTTGGTGGTTTTGGGCAGGCAGAACACGAGCCATGAACTGAAAAGAACTTTCAGGAGCTGAGCTGCTACAGTTCCCTATTTCCAGTTTATCTCCTGCCAGCCTTCCAAGTGTGCCTTGTGACATCAGGCAGTCCCACAGCCGTTACAGTTTTAGGATGCACCAGACAAATAGTTTGCAATAGTCCAAGCTCCATCCTTGATCCTACAAGACCAGCCATGCTTCCAGTTTAATAATAATAAACATGGGAATTACTCTGTTGGCCTTTACTTACCCAACGTTTCTAAACAAAAAGGCAGTGGCCACCAGATCTTGTTAGTTTATAAATAGCCCTTTAAGTTTATGAGGCAGGAGGGAAGCTGTTGTGCCGAACGTCCTTGGAATATAATTGTGAATTAAAAATAAAAATATTTTTTAAAAAGAAAAAAAGAGGGAAAATAACTTTTTATTTAATCCTTTTCTCCTTTTTCTACTGCCAGAATGAAAAAACACATAGATATACGGAAGTTTTGCTCTTTCACTTAAAATAGATGATGTATCACTGCATAATTTGCTGATCCCATTTTCAAATCTGCCTTTTTCTGGTGAACTACATAACTACCTAAAACCTGGATGAAGGAAAAAAATTACTGGTAGCTTTTATTTCATCCAGAATTGGTGGCTCAATAATTACAAGGCAGCTGAATCTCACAGGGGACACTTATTAATATGCTAGGACACCATGATTCTGTGCCAATAAGAGCACTAAGTGCTGGGAGCTTTCCCAGCAATTAGGCACCTTTACACTGTGCAGAATTATTGCACTGGAATTTCTCTCCAAATCTTTTAAGATCAAAAACTGATTAAAAAAACAACAGTGTTTTTTTGGCTCTGCATGAAGCTTTATCATCAGAGGGAGAACTATTTTCCCCCAAACACTGGGAAAAAAATAAAATACCCTACTCGTAAACCAGATGTTTAATTTGAGTTCTCTTCTCTAGTGTGTAGCTGCCTGAATTTTTGCTTTTAAACTTGCAGGAACTGACTGCAGAGAAAACGTAATTACACTTCCTTGGCTCTCCTCCACTCTGTAAGGAAGAGGGTTTTTTGACTGTTGCAATTTATTTTGAGGGCTCAGTAACACTGTACAAGGCAACTCCAGCAACAGTCTCTAAGCAGTGGCCAACACTGTGAACCTTTGGGGTATTTTTTGGAATCATGAAAGGTTTCACACTCACCGTTGTAATTTTTCTAGAATTAGTGTTTTCAAATATAATTTAAAAGCCCACATATATATTCTTCATTGTGAAACAAACTGAAATAACACCAAAAAAACAAAAACAGACAGGAAAGGCCAGCCCCTACCTACCCATCCCTTCAACCCGGCCAGAGACATCAAACCCCTTTCAGAAGGTGTCTGTTGAAGAGATCAGATTATTGGTGTGTTTGCAAGTTTTAAGAAAGCTGAAATATCAATTCAAGGGGTTTTGTTCTTGTTGGGCTTTGTTGTTTGGTTTTTTTAAGGGGGAGAGAGAGGGGCAAATCAATAAATCAGCAACTTTACTAAGCAATTTCCCCCGCTCACAGAGGAAACTCAGTATTTAAACAATCCTTAGCTGAAAGCAGATTTTCACTGTGAATACTTTGTCAGAGAGTTGATTTCAGCTGGAATATGAGTTGTCTAGATGCAAGTTTCCCTGACATAAATATAACAGGACATTAAACCCTTCCTTACCTCCTCCATATGAAAACCAAATTTAAATAATAGCCTTGCCTTTCCTGAGGGTATGCCTTTAATTTCATAGTCAGAAAGTCAGCTTCTTTTAGCCGTCTGTAACCCTGTATCTGTTGGAAGAACTTGCAAAATGAACATTCAAGAGAAGACGAAGAAACCTATGTCTGCAAAAATAAAATCTACTATTTCTCTTTGGCAGAAAATGTACCGGGCACTGACAGGAGATTGCTTCTACCTCCATCAGGCTCTTAGACTTAGGCATCGAAAAGGCAAATCAAAATACTATACCACTGAATTTCAACAGGCATAACTTCAGTTGACTTTTCTCACTGCACTGAAAATAACCTCTGAAATAAGACAATCTGCTTTGAAGAACAGTCACATACCCTCTCCCTCCAACTTTTCTATGATTTCCCTAAGTGGTCTGGACTCTGTTTGAAAACATTGGCTTCCAGTTACCAAAGACACCAATGTTTGTTCATGGTTTTCAACAGATGCATGGACAGAACAGGCAGGAGCTGGGCTGAACTGGGCTATTTTTGTTCAACACTGAAGTTCCCACTTTCTCCACACAAGGGCTGCAAACTCCACCAGTAATCTGCATGGCCTTTAAGGTGTATAAATTTAAAACAATGTACTATACAGCACCCAATAGAAATTTCCTGTCTAACACTTAAGGCGGCATCAAATGACTGTTTTTTAAATACACTATAAACATCCCATGTTTTCTTTTGCTTTTTGGCAGTCCAAGGGTTAGGGGTCTTTTGTTGGGTTTGGATTTTCTTTTTTATTGTACGCTTTTTTGGGCAAGTTAAAAAGGCTTATGGCTTCTTAAGGCCAGGTAATAGATTTGAGGTCTAACTTGGTATCCTGTGGTAAAAATAAATGTAGCCCAGGTCTTTGGGAGGTCGTTCTGAGGCACAGACTCTGAGGTCGTTGTAGATCACCCATCTGAAAGGAAAAAAAAGATTAATTACACTCCGTGTGTATAAAAATCATCACTAGTTTATCAGGGACTTCTCAGACACAAACATCAAAGAGCTTAAAATCTAAAACTAGGCATTGCAACAAGAACAAAAGATCGAAAAAACAGCCAAAGCAGAGTGTTGGCAGTCAGGAAATGAAAAGGAGGAGGGACATGCAGAGGCATGTGTAGTTACAGTTCAAATGAAGGAAAATCGGGGATTCCCAATGCCAGATAACAGGAGCATATCAAAATCACAGCCCTCATCAGCACCACAGTACCAGCAATACTAATATCAGCCCATAGTTGGATGGCTTTCTACTGACACGGAACAAAAGTAAGTTGGGGATAGCTCAGATAAACTAAGCCAGATACAGAACTAATGCACTAAACTGAAGAAACTTGGAACAGCAAGCACAGGAGAGCCAATGGTACATTTCAGCACAGACCTCAGTGGAATCAGAACTGACTCATCATATCTACAATCTGCAACAAATTTCATTTCTTTGGTGGGAACTGTATAGATGGTAACAACACGTGTTGTCTCTGTGAGCACACCCTGCACTGAGAGATTCATGTCAAATCAAACATTTGCTTATCCCTGTGTGAGTCTCCCAGTTGCACCCACCTTCCTTCCTTTTTGAGATGACAAACATAGTGGCCGCTCATGGTGGATGTTCCCATGTGGCTGATGAACCCGAACAGCTCGTATCCTGTTTTAAGAAATACAAATGGCATCATAAGGTTTTTATTGCTCACACTGAAATATGACTCCAGGGGAAACATTCTTTCTCATACTGGAGAATCAGCTAAGCACTCCTAACTCACACTCTGCATCCCCAAACAGAGTTTCTGTCAGCACTGCAGCATACTCTTGCTCTACCCATTGGTCAGATTCACTGTCAAACATCAAACCAATCCAAGTTAAACCCACACAGACTTGTGCATACACCAGGGCTGTGATCACAGCCCCTACCAGTAAAGAAAACAGCAGATTCATTCCCAGTTCACAGAGAGCACCACAGAAAGTGCCAGATATGGAGTTCATTCTGCACACAAATTAGCCATGTCTGTAAGTGTGATCACAGATCCCCTATAAATTAAACAAAATCCAGAAGTTTATATTTTAGCAGCCCATAAAAGAAAGGACAGGAAAGAAATCTCTTCCTTTAACACAAGGACAATTTTTGTGCCTAGAGTCCCTGGAGAACTCAGCATTGGTTCTTGATCCCCACCCATTCATGCCATTCACCCAAATTACCACCAAAAGTAAAAGGGTACCTTCTTTCAGGATATTGCATAAGGACATGGGCCTGGATTTTGGTGGAGAGGGCTTTCTGGAGCCATTTTACAGAATCATGTTGGTTATCAGGATTTCAGGCACTCAGTAAATGGTCTCAGTCTATAAAGGCTAAGTACCACAAAAAATAATTATTCCAAAACTTTTTTTTTATCCTAACAATAATCATTGTTTCCCATGTCTCTAAAAGACTTAAGGTTGATATTTATAATGTTAATATAACAGTAGCAACCACAGAAACAAAAATCAAATTGTCTGTTAATTTTTTTTTCATAAGACCTTTACATTCAATAACAGAGGTAGAAGTTTAGAACATACTACAGTTATTAGAACTGGTCACTAAAGACCCTTCAAAAAATGTTATGTGCTATCCTTATGTTAGCACCACCGCTGAGCTTTTGTACTCCAGTGCTGTTCCACTTACATCAGGTTTTTTGCCTGCTTCGCAACTTTGCCTGCTGTACATTAGCCCCATCTTGTGGTTTATTTAGCAGTAGCATGACAGAGAATCTCAACCAAAAGAAAACAAAACGAAAGCAGTACATGCAGGATACGAACTATACCTGACATATTTTGAATAAGGAGCTTAGTTGAAGGGATTATGAAATTGCCCAGCAGACCACAGGAGGACAGAAACTCGGGTGGTCTGTAACAGCAGAGTTGTCTTTAGGATACTCGGCCTCTGAGGATTTAAACATTCCAGCTTTTCTTTGTCTTTTTATCTTATAGCAACAGAACAAAAAGTAAACCTAGGCCAGGACAGACTTCTATGCCCTGGTAACAACAAACTCGGAGTCAAGTTATTCAGTGAGTCCAAGCAAAGAGTGTTCTGAGCAAACACAGCCCACAGACTTCCGCAGCCAACCAAGCCCAGAAGCAAGACTGAAAGTAAATTGTCTGGATTATGTCCAAAAAAGCACAGTAACTACTTTCAAAACAGGAAGGAGCTCTATGAATTGTGTAGGTGTGGCACAACAATGTGATAACCAGTTCTAAACTGAAGGGGAACTTACTTCCAGGCCCATCTTTGATCCTGGGTCCCTCTGACCCTGTGTCTGCAAGGATATTGGCATTAGCATTGTTCTCCATATCCATCGTGTCCAAGGCAGGCTCACTTTCTTCCTCAAGGTCAGGGTGGCTGAAGATCCATTCCAGTGCACGCTCCAAGTTACTGTTCTGTGAGCCAAATAATCAAAAGAGCAGCCTTTAATACATTCCCTACCATCATGCTGCCACTCAACAGTCTTTGAACAGAGCAGGGATCACGTTAACAGCACTTAAAACTTTGTAAGGTCCACAGTTTACCTCCGAGTAAAATAGTTTTCAACAAGCACTCTGCAGAAGCTTGGCAGATGGAAAAGAAATAATCACACAACTAAGACCCATGACCCTAGGTTCTTATCTTGCAGACACACAGCCTTTAGGCATCCAGGTTATTTTTCAACTGATAGTAAAAGCAGGTAAGTTTTCCTCACTGTCTTCCACACTTTGAGTGAAACACGCAAACCACCTTCCCCACTCTAGAGAAGTCAGACATCCCACACTTTGCCAGAATAGTTCTGGTGCATCATCCACTCACTGGATTTGTACACACATTTCAAAGGCATTTGAGCATGCATATGTACAAAGTACAGAACATGAGACAAAATCCAGGTGCTACCAATAATCCATGGAACTCACTGTTGCCTTCAGCGCTTGAATTGCTAGATTCCTTTGGAATCCCATGGAAATGATAATTGCAACCATCTCTTCAGGAGGCTGGTTATCTAACCCTAGAGCTCCTAATGCTGCTGCCCCACTGGAAGCAACTTCTCCAAATGCAGGTATGACCAATGGCTCAGCAAAGTCTGGAACAAACAAATATTCATCAGTTCATTCTTTTGCCTCACAAAATGTGGAAAGTCAACAAAAAACACAAACAAACAACAAGCAGGACCTCAAAAGCAGTCCTGAAATCAATGTAAGTTCATTTCACTGGCATCATTTAGATGGGACTTAAATGTGTGGAAACCCTTAAAAAAACCAAAATGAATATGCACATTACAAAATATCTAGCAGACTGGAATAACTTGGCACATTGCAGAAGTCAAACAACTGCAGGAAAGTAGCACAGACTGGTATGGAAGCAATGATGTCACCAAGATAATAGACGACCCAGCGCATAGATGTAAAATGAACTGATTCCATTCCTGAAAATGTCAGCTAAGCCCAAGTGAAACTCATTTCCCTTTTACACAAGCAGCACAAAAGCCCATGGTGAAGCGTGAATGTAACCAAATCTGGAGTTTCCTGCCCAGGGAGTACTCAGACAAACCCAGTGCTGGATCAGTAGCCCAAACTTTGCATGGATGAAACACAGGACGTGGAGAACATCTAGCAGCCCTGTCCACCACTAGACAGCCCAGGTTCTAAGTACAGCATGAATGCTCTAGCCTGAGCTAGAGAAGGCTGATATGGAAGAAAAGCATCCAGACCACAGGATTCTTTGTACTTACACTTGATCACAAGTCAGCTTCCCCCTTAGCAGCCCGGACCTAGCCAAAGGGTGGAAACACAGAGCTGGCCCACACCATTGGTGAGGACAGGAGGGTGTGCTTCTGGTGTAGCTTAGTTTGTTGTCTTCTTCTAGGCAGAGGATACCACATAATGGTCAAGATCTGCACATCCCAGGAGCAGCTTAGGAAAATTCACTCACACCTCCAGGTTTCCCAGGTGGGGAAGGGGGCCGTTGTTTCTCTGTCACACATTATAAAATTTCTACTGACTGCCAAAATACACAACGAGGAATTGAGTTTAACTTACACCTTCCAGTCACTGACCTGGTTCTTCCATGTGTGCAATGATCCAGTTGAAAGCAACTTCAGCACCCAGGTTGCCTGTATAGTACACAGCTTTCCGACACGCTTCCAAAGGAAAGCCCATCTCTGCCAGTTGCATAACTGAAGACTCATCAATATCTAGGGCTACAAGAAAGGACCTTCTAAAATACGAAAGTCTAATTTCACCCACTGTATAATATGTCTTATTGATATCCATGGTGCCACATATTACAGTAGCTTGGATTTGGTTTACAGAGCATATACATAAGTTGCTATGGACTTAATAATAATCTTCTGGCACAGTCATCTACATAGATCATTAAACCTTGATGAATGACTACAGGACATTATTTATTAAGAAACCTCACCACTGGATTTCAAGGGGTGAGGAAGTCAGATGGTGAACTTAGCTAGAAATGGCAGCCAAAAGCAAGCACCTCTCAAAGGCAGGATCTTGCAGGTTAGAGAAACAACAGCTGCCAGATCTATCAGTGTCCACTTGAACTGCATCTCTGAATGACAGCTTTAGATTAAATCAGTGTCCAGAGGGAGCCAGGATCAAGCGGCTGTGACCCCCAGAACTGCAAGATCCTCCTGAGGAGCAGCAGATGGAGGAGCAGCTCATATTCTGGCTACACTGATGCTACTACAGACTCTTTTTTTTAAGAGAACCCAGTACACGTGGAAGTTAATGCTGAACAAGTACAGAAATCAGCTGTTATTTAGAAGCAAGCAGGGCAACATTTCATGCATCTCTATGATGAGAAGCCATTAGCTGAGCAAAAGCATGACAATTTTTTTAAGCAGCTGAAATACCAGACTCAGAAAAATGAGATACGTACACTCCATGAAATGGTTCGTCATGTGATCTGAAAATTAAGAACAGGAGGAAAAAAACAGGGAAAAGGACTTATATGAGGGCTAAGTAGATCCATATTTGAAAAACAATTCCACATTTTTTAAGTCAGTCATAGAAACATTTGACCTCATAGAGACAGGGCACACTCATTCTTACATCCCGGATGTTTTTGCCATGAATTAGAGCAGTAATTTCCCTAACTTAGTTCAGAGCAAAGTGTCACTGGTCCTAAAAACCAGTAAGAAATAAAGCTGATGGTAGATCTAAGCAAGAAATGTGTTTTGTTACAAATAAAGTACCATCGGCCATGAATTTACACTAAAACTAGGTCAGTCCATTCAACAAGAGGGGAAGAAGGAATAGGCCTTTGTGAAAAACCCATACAGATAGGGGATGAAATTAAAACCTTTAGAGAACTGAATTTTGCCATATCCTTGCTCTGCACACAATTTCAGGTACTGGTGTCCTTTCACCTACATACAGCTTGATATAATGCCACTTCTACTAAAAATATCCAAGGAAATGAGGCCGCCATGTCATGAGAATAGTTGCATTACTGGCTTGATATTAAATACTGAGGCACCCAAACTTCAGTCATTTGGAGGAAATTGCAACAACCTGGGTCTAAGGTCACACTATAAGGACATCATTTTACTAGCCATAAACCATTTTGTTTTCCAGAGAAATCCAGGCAAAGAGGAAGGAGGATATTCTAATATTCTTGTTTCTGAACTTTAGCATAAAAGAAACAGTATTTAAGGGGAAAAAAAACCAGCATAGCATGTTATTCACTCCTCTTTCTTTCTGCTCTAGAAATATTTTAGTTAGCTGTTTGACATCATCTCCTTGAGACAGAGCCTTTTTTAATGGGCTTTTACAGCCACATACACCCAGACAGGAGGACTATGCACGCATGCACAGCTGCTAGGGGTCTAACAATTCTTGTATTTTAAAAATCAGTAAAATTTTTAATCTTAATCTATGCCTGGAAACCTGTTATCCTAAATTGTGGCCCCTTGTGTATTAAGTATTGTCCTGTGAATTAAGCAGTTCTGCAGACATGGTGTGCTTGTTGTGCCACGATGAACCAAAGTGTTCAGAATTGTCTAAGTAAAGTCTGTGACTAAGGAGAAGAGCCTCTGCTCAGAACTGTAACACTAAAATCCTACATCAATAATTGCAATAAAAAGATTTTAAAATTCCTTCTGATCAGGATATACTGGACCATATACTGTGTACAAGGGAGTACACAAGAACCAAGAAATTGATTTAGGTACAGGACCTCCCAAACTACTTTATCACCGGGTTTTAGACAAAATTTAGTACAAAACAACAGCAGTTTAGTAACACCTGTTATGCAAATGTAAGGACCAAATAGATTAATGCTCCACCCCACTTCTGACACCTGTCATGAGACCCAGGGCAGGGGTCTGAGACCAAGTCCTTTGCACCAGGCCCTGGGAAGTGCACAGTGACTCTGCTGCAGGGGATTCACGGACATGAACTGAAGGTTATTTGGAGAGAGTCCAGAACAGCACTATCAGTTATCAGACCTTCTAGTGCAAGGTGTCCCTGCCCATGTCACAGGGTTTGGAACTAGATGATCTTTAAGATCCGTTCCAACCCAAACCAGCCTGTGATTCTATGATAAATCCTGAAAACATCAAAGCAGAAAAGCTGGAAGAACTAGGGCTGTCTAACAGGGAGGAATAAAGGCTGTGGGGTGTTGTAAAAGTCTTCAATGACAGAAGCAGAGAGCTGCTTTTTTGTTCACAGTCCTAAAATGTGAAGATTAAAGAGAATCCCTGTGTGCTAGAAGGAAAGGGGAACACATGAGATAGTAAGCCAGTAAATACCTTTTGGGTCATCAGGAATGACAATGGGAGGAGCAATGTCTGGAAGTTCCTCTTCTCCTGGCTGGAGCCCCCTGGCACGAAGGTGGCTGATATCCAGGAAATCTGGCATGTCTATAGAAACATCTACAAAGGCAGAAAAACAGCCTAAGCTTATGCACCCAGCAAAATGACCTAGTGGTGTAACCTACCCCTTCAGAGAGGGGACTCTGGTACTCAAGGTACAAGCAGACAGGATTCTCCTTCTGAAAGCAGTTATTTCAGATATTTGGAAGGCTAAAACAATTTAACTAGGAGGTCAGATTACATGAAACTGTGTTTTAACTCCACAGACCTGATGGATTGGTTTAATTTGTCATAAAAGGAAAGAACACTCAATTAGGATCTTCACAGTACATACTTAAGAGGCAAGTCAGGTCCTCATTATAGACCAAAGAGTGTACACCTTATCCATTATCTTGGATAGAATGAAGAAAAGGTAAATATAAAAAGCACATACCAAGCTTTTTGGGTATCCAATCAAGGCCAAAGGTGAATTTCTTTATCTGCACCACTAAGTACTGAGGAAACGATGCAAAACGGGAAGTCCTGGCAAGGACAAGAAATAGAATTCTTTGAAACAAGGCAACAAAATCACATGGAGCACAGATTTCAGAACCTCATGCACACTGAAATGAACAATTGCTAGTCGATAGACAGGATGAAATTCTAAAATGTGGGCAAACAATTAAGCTACAAGCATTTAAAGTTCAAGCTCTTAACAACCAGACTGCATCACCTCTTGGAGGCTGACAGTTGAGAACAATTGATTTCCTGCTCAATTCATCATTACAACTCTTGTCAGGCTTGATCTGCACATGCATTTATGAGCCCCAACAATAACACAACACCAAAACCCACTGTGCTTTTGTCTGTTCCTCTCTGCATCATGTCCAGGGAGCAAGATAAGCACAGAGCACAGATTTAAACAGGTAGCCAGACACACACTTACTTAACTCCTGCAGATTTTGCTTGAAGGGCACTACTCCAGAAATCCTCTACGTTGCTGGGTTCAGAAAAGGCCTGCAGACATGCACTAAAGGGGATCTTGGCACGGACAAGTTCTGGTGGAGGTCTCCTTGCAGCTTCTGCTTCTCGCCTCTTCAATTCATAGGCAATTAATTCATCTGAGAAATACACACAACACTAATGAATATTGTCATGGTTGTGTGTTCCTCACCAGGCTTATTTTTGCAAGTTTTAGAAATGCAAAAAACCACTTAGCAATAAAACTTTTACATGACTTTAACTAGACATCAAAATTTTTTGTCTGCATCGGGTTCAGGAGCTACACTTACAGACACATCTCTATTTTGAAGGGGTTTGTTCATGGTGAAAACACAGAACTGGAAATGCCAGGCAACCACCAATGAAAACCTTGCCATGACAGTCAGAATCCTGTGTGAATAGTAACACCAACTACCCACTTTATCAGCTCAATCTGAGTTGGAAAGTTATTGCTGTCTATCTCTGTCATCTGACTGTCCGGACAGGACAGGATTATGTATGATCTAGAAAAAGTCCTGACACCAGCAAGCTGAGCAGTGCCATATGGTAAATTTATAAACTAATCTATCTTCTGAGTCATTACCTGGAAATAACATGCTCTTTTATAAGCAACAGAATCATCACTGAAACCAATGAACAAAGACTGCAAACTTATTGTCCAGTTCAAGGAGTTGTGGGCAAGGTGAAAAGCAGTAGGTAGACTTCTCAGCTTTGTGCTACTTCAAAGGATCTCATCAAACAATCAAAATACTTCACTCTGGCTATAAAATATTTTACATATTGAGTTTGTGTATGAAACCAAAGGCACATCCCCCTTCTAGTGTTCCTGTGACGTCCCCTTCACTTCTGCCTCAAGCACACATTTATTGTTAGTCTGCGAGACTCTTCACCACTGATTGCAGGAGCAACCACGATCTGTCAGTGCCTCTCTCCTGCTTCCAAGTTTTCAAGCCTCCTCAGCTATTGTCTCCTTTAAAAACAAGTGTCCTATTTCAGACAGCTCGTAGGCATCAAAAAGCCACTGCTGTTTATTAAATCAACATCCAATGCTTCATCCTCCTTCCCTAAAGTCCAGGATATCCAAATTGTGTGTTTTGTAGTTATAGATTACAAACTATCTTATACCCTATTCTCTATTATCGTATTAAATCTTATAATCCGCTGCTAACAAACACAAAGGCAATTTGCGTTTTTTTGATTGGTTTGGGGTTTGGGAGGTTTATGAGTGTGATATTTATCAGCTAGTGTGTTCGGTTCCTTTTTTATAATGAAGATGGTTTATAAACCATTTCACTGCCCAGGACAAAGGCGATTCAGTCCTAATGGGGATCTTTGGGCATACACGTGACCCTCCCCTGCCCTCGCAACACACACGCAAAACACGGGTGAGCACATTGTACTACAAGTGATGTAGCACATCCCCGGGTCAAACAGAGCGGTTTCTTTACCTTTGTTTGTTGCTGCCTCCATGGCAACAGGTAACTGCATGATATAGTCCACCCTCTCGGTGTAGCGGACCTTTCTGGACTGGCAGCACTGTGTGCGCTCCTCCACCAGGAACCGGAACACATCACTTGGGTTTTCTGAACCCACGGGGTTCCTCTGAAAGGGAAATTTGACCCAATCACTTATGTGATGATCATTAAAATGACCAGACAACCCCAAGGCTGCTGGTTCTTTTATGGCAAGCACAAAGACACCGATCTAGCACCTGGATCTGGCAGCTCGGCTTGCATTGGATTGCATGCCAAAATCTTGCACCCACAGAGAATAAACTGAAGTCCACAATGTCTGCACCCACAGCAGTATCTTTCTACAAAGGAACGTGCAGAGCATGTACCTAAGGAACCTGACTGAGTCAAGGTGAACAGAAGAAGGCAGGGAGGTGGCAGGTTACAATAAAGATAGAAAGCTCAGGTAAATAACATGGAGCATCCTTTCAGCAAACAGAATTGCTCCTACCACTCTGAATCTGCACTGAAACAGAATAAGCAACCTGTAGTTCATTATGCAGATGGGAATGTCAAACAACTAACGAACCCCCTCTTTATTGTTCATGTTAATGCCTGTTATCAGGCAAGAAACAGAGAAGTGTCTTCTAACCACCCTATAATCAGTACATGCATTTTGGGATGTGGAGCATTATGCATGCAAATGTGAGTAACTTCATCTAGAGACTGTAACGCATGAATAAACACCCTCGATTCTTGGGGAAAATGGGAAAACAAGGGAGGAAGGGTAGACAAGAAATGCTTTACATCAAAACTGCATGTATTTGTAAATTCCTTTTCAGAAAGACAGCATTAAAATTCACAGTCTGATTCTTATACACACAGCACTGAGCTGGAGCTCAGTGGAACTTAAGGTTTTCTACTGAAATATTCAACTGACAAACAGTTACTTTGTTTTCAGCAGGGGAGTCCTTCCTCCCATGATTCAATGATATACAGTTGGGATTTGTAAAAAAGCCGGACAGGGTAATTAATTTGCTCCCAATGATTATATGAATTTGGAATAATAATAATAATAATAATAATAATAATAATAATAATAATAATAATAATAATAATAATACCCAATTCATTAATATGCCATGACAGACTTCAATATGGTAAGCAAACAAATAGCATGTAACCATAATACAAACAGGAATTTAAAAGGTCACATGTGTTTATAAATCTTATAGCCTGTACAGTGATGCTTGACCTCTTTCTATCTCTTACAGTTGCTATCAGCAGCATTGGCCCTGTGCATGGTCATGCAAGAGTCTGACGTAAAGTAAAGGAAGAATCAAAGAAACAAATGTTTCTAAACCAAAATTCATTTCCATTAGTGCCATTTTCTACATATCCAAGGCCTAATACACTATAATTAAAAAATTAACCCTCATATAACAGATTTGCCCTCATATTCTAATATAACCAAGGAAAAGAACTAGTAATTGGGATTTTCTCACCTCTACTAGATTTATAAGATGTAGGAAAAATTCCTGTGCGTCTTGTTGTCTATTAGAGGAAAATTCTGGGTGGCCTTTACTTATAAAAGCCTTAAACATTCTGGGAGATATTCCATTGCGTTGAGGCTAAATAAAACAAAGAGAAAAATTTTAAAGGAATATTTTTATTCAACCCTGGACCAAATATCCCGAAGTCACTCCACCAGATCTACCTATGGCCCATTTCTGCCACTGGAGAAATGATAGTTTCCATTTCATGTAATTTTCCATTTTAATAAAAATGGGGAGGGCCCTGAAATATGATTTGGGGGTTTTAGAATGTTTTATGACTTAGTTTCTACAGTGGTCACTTTACCTATTCTAAGGCATTTGCAAATTAAAAGAGACTACTGAAGGTTTGCTAAATGTCAGTAGTTTTCAGAAAGGTGTTGGTCATGTCGAAAGACCATAACTTACTGCCTTTAGCCTTTCAGTAGGGAACTACCCTAAATCAGAAAATCTCTAGCTTCCAAGAGAGTCCTAGTTTTGACTTTCTCATCCTCTATGGTAGTTTAGAAGACTCCCCAACCATTCCAGATCCTCAAGACAACACGAGCTATTTTGCCATTTAAATAACACTTTTGAAGGGGTCAAAGTCTTTTACTCAGATTTGCTCTCATCCTCCATGAAACCAAATAATTTTCAATGCCATCCAAGCAAAAGTATAACTCCCAGAGGCTGTTAAAAACTCATTCAATCTCATTCATTACCAGAGCTGCACTATCATACCCACATAAAAATAGAAAAAGCAGCATGAAATGGAACGCACAAAAAACGCACACTAAAAGAGCAAAATTTTATTATTTGTTTTAACAGGGTAGAATATTCCTAGAACCACTGAAACCAGAGGCAGATTCTCAATTTAAATTCTTCTTTAATTTCTGGCAGTACACCAGCCAGCACATTAGTTCGAGATGCCCCTTAAAGGCTCTTGTCAAGAGACGGAGCCTCAGTATTGCTTGGACAAAGAGATGTTCTAGGGATTTCTGAATTTTGGGTAATATGTGCTTCAGTGTCCTCAACTGCCTTTCAACAAAACTAGGACTGGGGAGAGAAATGCATAAACTAGCTCACATCACTATACACCAGGCTTCTTCCTATGCCAGAAGCAGGAATATGGCACACTCATCCTGCTGTATAATGCAGTGAGTTTGGAATCAAGCCTCATTTACACCTATACACTTTGAACAGGAAGAAGAAAAACATGTTATGTGTGACAGTCTATAAAAGAGGATTTAATCTTCCAATCTAAACCCTTTCCACCTCAAGGACACCAAAAAAAACCCCAAAGCTAAAGCTCTCAACAGAAAATCAAGTAGTAGCCGATGACCCTTTAGGCTTTCAGCCTCTTCTTAATGTTAAACTGGGTCCAAGAAAAATGCTGCCATTTCCAGGCTGAACACCTGTGGTGAAAAATTTCAACACCACAGTACCACGAATATTTATAGAATACCTGGCATACTTTCCTCATCAAGAGTTGCAAAACAGTTTAGCTAAATATAGATTGTGCTGGACCACTGCAGATCTCATATGAATGCTTCTACAAGCAACAACTCCCCAAAACTTTGGATGTGTTCCAAAGGCTCAGAAAGCTAGAGAACTCTTTGCATGTAGGAGGGGGGAAAAAAGAAAAGGAAAAAACCAAAAACGAATAATCGATTTTATAGATACAAAGCAGAAGCATTTGAAAACACAGAAGGCATAAAATTCTATCCAGTTATGTTTATTAAAAATGTCATTATAACTCTCTGAAAGACAAAATAATATCTCAATAATAGCATTATTGGTGGGGGCGGGAAGGCACCAAACAGAAAAAGGCATCCCCACGCTGAAAAAAAACATAGATTCACATTCCCTGAGTGAAGGAATTGAGAAAATATCTATACCTGACTTTTTTTAAATAAATCTTCAATACAACAAGGAACAAAAGCTGTAAAAGCTGTTTCAAATCCTAGTATCTGCTATGAATTGCTTGATAAGGAAATCATTTGAGGCATGTAACTTCAATTTCATTAAACTGCATTTATGAACAACACAAGTACTGTTAAATGCCAGTAGATGCCTATTAGAACCTAAGAGAGTTTTAGACCATCTGTCACTACAAAGTTCTCAATGCCTCATTGCTAGTAGTGGGTGAAGGGCTAAACATGGAGGTGTAGCTTTATTTGAAGGATTCAGGTCCCTGAACTTCCAGCACATTATTCTTCATTCACATCCTGTGTGAGTTTAGCAAAGCAGGTCAGTCAGTACAAATAATTCAATGTATGGTGAAATCTGCTCCACTATTCCTTAGTCCCAGAGGTGTGTTGATAAGTTTTGACAAGCAGGATTCATTATTTGTTGTTCCAAGACAATGAATAGCTATTGTACAAACCAAGGAGACACAGGACTTTCAGATCGTGTAAACTACTCTGTATCAGATGCTCTATCTGTCCAAAATCTCACTGGCATTCTGATTTCAGGAGAAATTCCTATATCAATAATTGATAGATGAAGGTAGAGGAAAACATCTATTTCCATGGAAACTATCACCATGGCTCTGTGGCAGAAACATGCATCACTTCTATGGCTCTAGATGAAAGCCTCCAGCACCACATAATCCTGCATTACCTAGACAGCTTCTCCAGAAATCAGGTGGAATATTGTCAGACCCTTCCTGGAAAGAGTTCTTTAGCTCTTTATACTTCTTTCTGAGATTTACAGAGGGCTTAGAAGCTTGCTTCCAAATACTCAGGACTCTGGAGTTTTTTTGTTGTTCCTCAGAGAAGATGAACATTGGTTGTCAGTTCTATGAACATTTGCACTCATCACTGGAGCAGCAGAATACTTTATTAGCAGAACCAATGCTTGCTTCAACGTGCTGCACAAATAGAACCTGACTAATATATCCCTGACTGGTATCCTGCACATTCCACCTTGCTAAGCATCCCATCCATGCTGGACCCACACGTGTTCTTCAGTGCCTAGCACCTGTTCCCTTTTCTCAGGATATCACTTTTACCTAGTTACCAGGCTGGACAAACTTGGGCAAATACCTTGTGTTCTTCTTTCATCACCTGCTCAATAAGCTCAGATTTCATGGGTGGCTTAGAGTATTGGCCTGAAAGGAGGCCGTGTCCCAGTTTAGCCCTGTAAGGAAGAAGGTGGGGTGGAAATAAACATGTGAGAAAAACAGAAAAGAAGAGAGGACTTTTATTTCAAGCAAAACAGAAGCTTACTGCTTTTGAAACAAAATAGCATTACCTGCAACTAAGTAGGCAAATCTTTCCATTCTACCTGGTGTGGTATCTCACTTTCAAGCCCATGAAAAGGTGTTCTTTTGCCTGCCATTAAGTTATTTAGATTCTATTTAAGTTGACCAAGTAAATAATTGAGAAAACTTACATCTGAGTGTTGAAATCTTGTGTTGGATCAAGAGGAGAGTAGTCAAATATTCGTGGAAGATTTCCCACATACCTGGGCAGCAAGAACAAAACAGAAATGTTCAAGTATTGCAGCTTAATGATTCAATTTGCCCTTGGTGAGTGCTTCTTTCACACAAAAATAATAGTAAAGAAATTAAGAAACAGACATTGAGGTTTCATTTAGAAGCTTCTAGATACAAAGGATATGGCAGTGTTGTTCATCTGGAATTTAAATTCTATTCCTTGATCTCGAAATAGCTGCACAATGGTGTTGCTCAAAACCACAGAGCTGAGTTGAAAACCAAGGTACTTTCTACTCCTAACCAACACAAGCAAATAAATTCAAATTTGTACCATTCTGACAACAGAACATACATAGTTCTAGCAAATCTGTTGGAAAGTGAAGCATTTAGCAGCACATTCTCTGAGCACAAATAAAAGCAGGCTAGGTAGATGTGGCCATATTTAAAGAATACATTTGATTTCTGCCTGGTGCCTCTTCCAAAGACCTCCACTACTTTGCTGATACTAAGTGCTCCAGGTAACTCCAAGGACCATGTTGTGGAAAATTACACTCCTTGATAAAACTTATTTTGATATTTATCAGCAATGGAGGTAGAAGAGCTGGAACTTAATGAATCTACAGACTGTACTCCATATGGCTAACAAAGTAAGCAAACACAAGTTTCTTCCCTCTTCTTCTCCAGAAGGCAATTCTAACATGAAAATCTGGCAGGCTTTCCAAAATCTAAAAGCTTTACTTCCAGCACATGCACTACTGGTGCTGTGGAATGAAAGGGCACTCTGAATTTTATTTCAAACCACAGACTGTCCTTTATAAAAAGGCTTCTCTCCTTGGAGTGATGTGTTCAGTTTTGGTCACCAAGAGTATTTCATATCCTTCTATTGTGCTTTTGTCCTCTTAATTATTCAGTGGAAGAACAGGCTTGCACTACCCTTTTCATGATTTTTTAAATTTTAATTAAAATATGCCTCTGATATTTTCCCTCCTTAGCCAGGTGGTGCATGCAACAGGTGCATTGTTTTCCTCTGGAATGGATCAATATTAACATGTCTGTGCCAGTTTCTTGCGCAAATCACACTGGAGCAAGAGAATGTCTCCTGCAGTGGTACAAAGGCATGGACCAGGACAAAACCCCTAATGTGACACTGATGATATCAAGATAAGTAGGGGTATGTCCATATGTATATAAACAGCAGAGACAGAGACATCAAATTTACAAGGTGGCATACGATTTCCCACCACTTAAGCTAAGTCAGTAAGTTCTAGCTTCAAAGGCAGGTTGGGTTTTGCGTTCCAACCTTTTCCAGACCAATAAAATCACCAAATCCTCTAAGCAGCCACTGAACTGACTGAAAGAGGCCTGTTTGCAGGAGAGATAACAATTAAAATGCCATTTTTCTTAGAAAAACAACAAATTGAGCAATGCATCAGCTAGTGACAAGAACTGGTGTGAAGCTACTTACGCTCGCTGGAACTCTGGGATGCTGAAAATGGCTTGCATGACAGCATTGAGGTAGCAGCTATTTCCCAGGTTCTTTATGCCAGTGTATCCTGGGCCATACATGGGCTTGAGTTTCACGCCAGCTTCCTGAATCACTTCCCATTCTGAGACTCTTGGCTTTATATCATTATCTCTCAGCCCGTTCTCTGTCTGAAAGCAACAAGATTTTCTTTTTAATCTGTTTAACTTCTGCAACAGTTAGGTTGCTGCCATCATCACCAACAACTTTGTGAGCCATAGTCCCAAGAAAGGAAAAGCCAAATTAATGGGCAAAGGGAGGTACATGCTGCATTCAAGGGAGAAGATGAGGGTCAGAAAGCTGACAGCTTGTTCTTCCAATACACCTCTCAGTTCTTTACCACAGACCACTGGCTCTTCGAGTGTTCCCAGTTGTGACCTCAACCCCAGCTGGGAGTTTCACTTCTCTCAGGGCTGTGACCTCAAGCCTCAGCATCAAACACAGCTTTTTTTTCAGATTTTCTACTCCACTTGTAATGGCCAGGAATAGCCGCTGCTGTAGGAGCTGGTCCTAGCAACAAACCACGGGAAAAGCTGCAGATCCAAGAACTCTTCCCTTCTTTCGAATGGGAAAAGCCCAAAGTTGTGGCACTGAAGTTTCTCTACTCTACAGCTCAGCCTTCATCCTGTAGGTACAGGTCAGTGCAGTGTCATTCACTGCTGGCACTACTGTGTCACTTCCCTAAGAATGGTTCAGACTGGAGGCAAAACCTTTGAAACAGCTGAGACTAAGTTTTTGAGGTTGCTGAGTAAAACAGGTTTTCCAGAAAGATCACTGGATAAAAGAAACTTACTATTCATTATATTGGCAAGGACATTAGTATACCAAAAATATTATTAGTACCACAAAGGCTTTAGAAACTGAAGTGTAACTCTTCTCTGTCATTTCAGTTATAGTTAGTTTTCTCACCACTTGGACAACGAAATTCACTAAGACAGTATCAGGCTTGTTTATCTTTGACAGTTCAGGTTCTCAGGTTAGGTGCTTGAGTGGAAAAAATCAAACCCAAACCACAAAACCCCCAACACAACAACAAAACCCCCACCTGACTTCTTAAATAATTTCAACATCCACTAAGATATAAATTATTGGAAGTACTTCTTTACTAATACAGACACAAACACATGTTCAGGACCCTTTTTGTCCCACTCCCTTTCTACTATATCACACCCTAGACTGCACTGTTTTCTAGACTTGAATATCTTTTTTTCATTTTGTAATGTATTTCTTAACAAAACCTAAACTGAAATTTACATAAAGAACTTTCAGCCACTTTTTAACTTATCCATTGCTTAGCTTCTTTTTGCTTAAGACTTGTAGCTGTTTACACATGCAACAGGCTTTCACTCACTCACTGTAATTAAGTATCCTAGATATTGTTCTCTAGTAGAATGAGGTTCTTCACCTTGAAGGCAAATGGTACATAACACAGGAGAAGTGAAAAATGTAAACTAGAGAACACAAAGACCTCTTTGGGAAGGAACTTTTTGGATTTGAGAGTAATGATTCTCTCAGATCTCGGACAATAAAACACAAACTGACTGGCTGAACTTTAAAAAACTCAATACTATAACACTGAAGGAATTACACAAATAAGCTACAAGTGCCATTCTTCTCCTCTTTCTCTCCCACCCCCAACTGGGCAAGCAAGTAAACAACAAACCAAACAAAAGATGGATTTCCTACCACTTGCATCTGCAGCATATCAATCCCAAAGTGTGCCAAATGTTTCGCTATGTGCGGATCTAAAACCGGCTCCTCTTCATCAAAGGAATAGACATCTACAAAAGTAGAGAGAAACCAAAGGATCAAATGATATCCCCTTCTCTTTGTTTACCACAGGGCCGCCTATACAGGATGCCTTGTTCATATTATGCAGGTTTGGTTACGGCCAGCAGAAAAGTGCACAGACAACCACGTAGCTCAGTATCTCAAATGCTATCAACACAATCGCCTCAAGTACTTTCCTCAAAAACAATTACGTGCCTTCACAGTGTTAAAACTTGAAAATATTTATAGGGATCATAATATTTCCACTCCCCCAAAAACGAAATTCGCAGGGAAAACAAGGAACAAGGCGTGCAAAGTTCTTAGATATGTGGCCAGTCCACGTTTTGAATACGACAACGAGAGATTCTGAATTTTTGTAGAGCTGCTAGATACAAGCAGACACACTAAAAATGTGAGTATGTCAGGCCAACTGACTACTGCCAACAGTATTTTAATTTCTAGTACAGTTGAAGAAATCCACTTATGCTATTTTCCCACAGAGATGCAGGGAGCACAGAGAAATTCTTTATTAGAAACAAAGAGGTGTTTTTTTGGAATGCACTCCATTGAATTGGACTTTGAAGATTAATCTAATCTTGCAGTTAAGGACAGAGAATGATTTTATGAGTGAGGTGTCTTGCTTAATCATATGGGAGATCAAGATTTCAGTTCTAGCTCTAAGACAGCCCTTTAAGGCCTTAAGTAAAAGCTCATAAACATTCTGGCAAGGCAAAGTTCACAATGTAGAGGGAAGCAACACATCTAATCATGATATTTTCAATATGAAACCAAGTTTAATAAATTCAACAGAAGGACAAAAGAGTTGAGAGAGAAAAACCCTTTTTTTAGTGTTTACCAAGTAAGTCTTTTGATGATGCTGAGATCAGAGCAAATAATGATAAAGCTTCAGGCATCATAAAGAAATTTGAGTATAAAACAAGAACTAGTAAGACTTGACCAGGCCTTCCATCTTTTCTCTTCTCAGGTCTCTTCCTCCCTAATAAATGACTACTTCACTGCTTTGGTCTCTCCTCATACCAAAATCCAGAATTCCTCGGCCAGTCTGCCTGCATTCCTCTGAGGCAAGTTTCCTTCATGCCTGGCAGAGATTCTTACAGTGACCTTGCTCCACAGCGCCAGATCTAGGCTGACAGAGAAAACTTAGCCAGGGGAAAGATGAAACAAACTCAGGAGAAGATACAAGGAACCCAGATAAAGTCTGCTCTCAGCACAAATATCACTTCTGAAAGGTCCTTACCCTGGCCTCTCTGGCAGCTCATCCCCTATGTAAGGCTTTCACAAAAGGCAGTCTCACTGAAGTCTGCTAGTACCCAACCCACACTGAAACGATAGACTGAAGGTTAGCCAAGAACTCAAAGACATAATGCAACATTTAAAATTGACCAGCCTTACGAAAAACATTAATACTCTCAACCTATTAATACTCTCTAGCCACCAGACACTCTAATCATGTTGGTCCCAATGACCTTCCTGGCATGTGTGTGGCTGTAGCTGCCCATCTGCTGGAATTCCACTGCGTGGTAGCAAACGTGCCCAGAAAACATGACTGTTCATCCACACACAAGACATCACAGCATTCCCATAGTATTCTGGTGAGGTCACAGCACAGCCAAAAGTTCAAACACCTAATGGAGTGAGATTACACAGCAACTGAACTTAGGTGACTGCTTTCTATATGGAAGCTTTGATACTGTTTTCTCTCTGCTCTGACAACTGCAGGGTGCAGTCCACTGGGACTACCGACCCAAAGCAGCAGAAATGGAAGACATGACTAATCTTTTTCTCAAGCCCAGCTTGTGTCATATCCTTTAGTACCTTCTGCTGTGTAACTTAAATTCATGGGAGAAAGATACAATTTACTTTTCAAGAAATCAAGGAAAGAAGATGAGAGTCACCAAAAGGAGGTCTGCAGTGCTGTCATACAGACTTTGGCAGATGAGGAATGCAGACAAGTCGGCAAACGTGACACACAAAAAGCTGGTATCATTAGAGTGAGAGAAAGGAAAAAGGGAAGAATATAATGGGGAAAAAACCCAACCAAGACAAATCTGAGACAGATAACACAGAATATTATTAAACAGAGAATAATCATTATGATTCCTATTATTGCAAGAAAAGCAAAATCACAATGCTACTTGTACTTCATTTTCTTTGACAGCTCAAGATTTACACCTGTTCTGGCTGTGTAGACATCAATCCTTTCTACTTAACCAATAACAGGCAATGTCAACACAGTCCCAGAAGAAACAAGTTGCTCGAGATTCCCCAAAAAGTATCTGACAATTGCTGGGATTAGCACCCACAAAGGAACTCATTCAAGTACCTGCCACATAGGGCTTCCCCCTGCCAATCCCCCATTCCATGCCCTATTCTATTTCCAAACAAGCATCCTCACAGTGACTTGAAATGAAATCTAATGGCACTGTCGAGAGAGGCAGCAGGTAGCACAGTCTGCCCAGTGGTGCTCAACCTACTGAGGCAACCAACCTGTCTGACTCTCTGGTGCATCCTGTCCAAGGTACAAGAGCAGAAGAGAGAAGTTTGGTTCAATTTCTGCCCTGATCCCAGGTGTGTTTGTTGACAGAATGTTACAAAATGGGGCTACTGCCTCAGAAATCTTTCATAACGTGCACAGCACAGACTTCTCAGGGCAAGACAAAGAGCTCTCCTCTGCGTACAGGCAGAGGCATCACCTCTTTCTCTTTCCTACTGGTGGGAAAAAGGAATAATTTATGTCAGGAGAGGGACTAATGCTTATTACTCCTCTACCATCACCTCTTCACCTCTAGCCCAGGGAAGCAGAAAACAGACAGACTCTGCGTCACACTCAGCCACGGAGCCTCTTTCCTGAAGCTCATCTGTCACCCAGCCCTATCGAGGGGTTATGAGTACCACGGAAATACAGCTCACAGACAGAATAATTGCTGAAAAGGAAACAGGGAAGGCTGGGGGAGGGAAGTCTTTTCTATGTGGAAACCAAGTAAACATCACCCAGAAGAGCAAAGGTCTGTGGAGAACAGCTGGTGCCCCTCATTCAGAGGGAAGGATGACAGCCTGTCCTTTGTTATCCCAAAGGCCACATAAGAGGAAGTAGCTGATCAGTGGGAGGCACAAGGACAGCAGCCATAAGGAAACAAGTATTGCTGCTAAAGATGAGAAAGAAAAGAGGGGGGGGGAAAAATCTGAAAAAAAAACACTAAAGAATACCCTGTTTCTTTTGTAGATGCAGTTGAAACCTACAGCTGGGCAAATCCTAAACACCCTCAATAACCGGGATTTGGATAGAAATCATCCAAGACCAGGCTCATGCAAGAAAACAATATTCCATCTGGGAGAGAAAAGAATGATTTTTGCTTAATGTTTCTCCAGCACAGCTGGTTGAATCTGACTACAGCCTCCTTTCCCTGGCACTGAATAAAACTCAGAAAAACTCTCAAATGATGCTTGTTAAAAAAAGGGGCTGCTCTAAACAGCTATTTTTCATCTCTGTAGTCATGAGGACTAAAACCAAAATATAATCATGTTATCTGTTCTTCCATTTCTATTTCTCCATACAGCTGCAGCAAAAGATCTCTTCGCTTATGACTTTTTCAGCTTCTCACATTTTTATTCCATCTAATCCTCACATGCCATAATCCCCTCTGCAGCAACACTGCAGAACATCACACTTGGAGAATATGCAAACAAGGATACAACTATAGCTTTTTTTCTCTCTCAAGATCATGAGGCATTTTACAATTGAGCATCTCAGCAGCCCCGTGAAGATGAGCCTTCATTAGACTGTTTCAGCAACATTTTGTTCAATGAGGAAAAAGAGCAGTTTCCAGTATAATTAAAAAAAACCCAAACATGCTGTTCCAAGCAGACTTTTCTGAATTTAAAAACTCATTACCCTGTTTTTGTTTCTTTGTTACATAAGTTTGAACCATTTGCCCTAGCAAATGTAGCAGAACTAAAAAAATACTGTTTCTCCAGACTCTGTTGTTTGAGAATAATAACCATTCTTCTACCATAAGTCTACTACTATAGAAATTTTAAAAAAAATATTTACATAAAATATAAAACAGGAAAAGAAGAGCAGATAAAACATGTATGGGCTTTCTCTGAATGGAGTATGTGTTGTTCCCCCCAACCCCAGTCAAGATTCACAGACTCACAGGATTTCCTTTCCATATCACACTCTCAAACATTTGTACTAGAAGCACAAACCAGCTTGCTAACAGATGTACACTGCTAACCTCATGCACAACAGATACCTCACGTCAGAACACGCCACGTGGCTGACCTGCTCCATCAGGAGTGATGGTTCCCAGCTTCACTGCCAGGGGATAACCCGTCTCCTTGTAGTGCTCCATGGCGTGCCCGTTGCCCCCGCTGCCATCGAAGAACCACTTCCCACACAGCACAGAACCATCCGTCAGGTTCAGCCACAGATTCTCCCGCAGGTCACACTTTGAGCATTTCCAACCACTGCAAGAGGAAACCGGAAGAAACCACAGAAATGTGTAAGGCAGGAACCAGTCCTGTGTTTCCCATTTTGGCAGGTCAAACCAACCCACACACCCAGCCTGGAGTCAGGCAAGGGAACTGTGGGCCGAGTTCCTGGCTTTAGTTCAGTTAACATGGACTGGATTAGAGAGCCTACAAGGATCAAACCGTATCACCCTCACCTAGGGGGAATCCTAACTCCGTTGTCTAACTGTACAAGTGTTTTGGCGTGTTTAGATGCCTGTAGCTCTTCTTCCCAGGAGTCAGGTTCCTGCTTCCTGTAGGGTGATTTTGCACTGAGGAGTGCATCACAAGCTATCGTCACCTGGAAGACAAATGTATGTCAGTCAAAACCTAACACGGTTCAGTGACTGCACAGAACTTGGCATTCAGCCTATTGCTAACCACACACAGAACTGGTTATCAGTAAGACTATTTATACACTCAAATATGCATCTAATCTTCTAGAGTGCTGTTATTATTTTAGCAGGAGGGTAAGCACATGTACTATGTGAGCTTTCCTAGGACAAGCTGGCACCATAAGGGAAGGAATACAGGAGGTAAAGGAAATCCAAGAAACAAAGACAACTTATAAAAATGACCGACACTCTATTATAGCTGGTTAAGAAAGATCTTTATGTCCAAACAAGCACCACACATAAGAAAACAAAGCACCATCTCGGTAAAAACAGAAACAGACAATTCCTATGACCACTTCCACACACCCACTGACCAGTGCTGGTAACTCTTCTATATTGGGTAATGAGATTTCATAGTGATCAGGAAATATAACAAGTTTTGCTTCATCTTCATATTCAAAGTCCTCACTGTTGAGATCACTGTTTGTCTCTAGATCTGGAAAACAAGACAGGGAAAGTTAGGAGATCAAGGTTCTGAAACTGCGGCAGGGGTATCACTATAAGCTCTTCTTGCCTGGCATCAGCCTGCATGTTGACACTGTCAGTAGTTTCTTCTGGCTCAAAATGTTTGTGAAATCCTGGTCTGAACTGATATGTGACCATCCTGCATGAGGATGTACTGAGGAGCAAAACTTTCACTTAATGTCACCCCCAGTCACAGACACAGTTGATTCGTCTCCTCTCCAAGCGCTGCGCTGTTGCAGACATCACATTCGACAAAGCAGCTAACAAAATTCTGGTCATTTTGGACAAAATTCAGGGTGTAATACTGCTGTGCCTTTTGCCCAGGATCTTGAAATGCTATACAATATGGAGAGCAGGGCACACTGTGCATGCCCAAATTGCAGAGCACAAATAAAAAGAGCACCCCATATTTTCCAGATCACACACCTGGCTGAATCGTGCTATGGCTCCCATCCATCTTGAACCTATGTCCTTTCCTTCCATGAAGATGCCCCTGTCTGGAAGCATTTCTGCATCTTATCTATAGTCTCAAACAGCTACAGCAAGTACAGTTACACTAACATTATCCCTCTCCACTCCTTAACCACTGTAATTATTAGTTTAAAAAGTATGCATTAACTACTAAAGCTTTCTTTTGAAGATCAAGCCTTCCACAGTGTTTGTGTACATTCTTCCATTGTAAGAATTATTTTTTTGCTTAAATATGAGCTTTGATCATGCAATATCAGCTAAAATACTTGTTCAGAAATATGCGGACCCAGAGAAAAGCCAGAATGGAACTAAATGGATAGTGTTTGTATCTCTATCTTCATGAAAAAAATATAATTATTAATTAACATAATTATCACATAGTGAAAAGACTGAGTTAAAATCTTGTTCAGTCTTTTCCAGGACAAATGAAAAAGTTAAGACCAAACACGTATGTTTTCTGTCAGACATTTGACAAAATTTAATTGCAAGAATATGCCAGACAACGATGGGATTTTCTGGATCCTTCTCCCATCTGGAGATGCAGGATCTGCTGTATTCTGATGTATCAGACAGCCAGTGACAGAACAAAGTTCAACCAAAAATGAGGTGCATTAGTGGTAGCCAAAGCTGGCTCTTATTTTCATTCCAAGGACATGCATATGCTTAATGAGTCCCTCAATACTAAACGAGCATTGGCAGCAACCACTGCACCCCTGGGAATGCCTGAAATCTCCACTGTATGTTTGAGAGAGGTGAGAATGACAGAAGCCAGACACAGAAAATTAAGCTCTCTATTTACCCAGAGTGCAGTAACCAAATGAACAACCCTAATGATAAAACAAGTATCAAAAGATATTTTAACTTGACCTCTTGAGAGGAACATCGATTCTTGGCTCACCAGCTGCACCAGCCAGTTCTGAGGGGTGACAACACCCACTGTCAGTGACTTCTAGGAGCATGACCTCTCTCTCTCTCAGCAGCAACCAACAAAAGCCCCTTCTCATCAGCTCAATACAGACACAAAAGCAAGAACTTTTTCTCATATTGAAAGCATGACATTTATACAGAAAATATTAATTCATTACTGATTCCCCAAATCACACTCTTTTCATAATGAGCCCTTCTCCTACTGAAGCATAATAGAGATGACCAGAAATCTCACTTTACTCCAGGCTCCCTTCCCAGGTTGTATTAGAGGCCTGTATCTGATAAATGAGCCTATCTCCACAGATGCAATCTGTAGCTACTCTTTTGATCTATATGAAGCAAAGAAACTGAGTATTTCCAAGCTCATGATACTCGTGGCAACACGTCACAGAGAATTTTCACTTAATGCCCAGAAATTTGGTGGTGGCCAGCATAGCAAAACCAAAAGTACTGACCATCTCCTAAACAGGACAGAGGATAAAAACTCAGTGTGTGTTCAGCCAGGTTTGGAGGCAGCCAATGCCTCTTCCAGGGCTGCAGTCACACCCTGTTTCAGCCACCAGAGGGAACCTGGCGCCAGCTCACTGCTGGGATCTGTGGACACGTGTAAGACCCAGCGGTATCTTCATTTCCTTGAGATACTGACATTGAGTTTACAGTATTTACAATCTGCTGTATAGAAACAGCAATGGCACTGCTGCCTGTGTTCAAAATTCAGGTACACACTGCAGCTCATCTCACAACAGCCAGGGAGCAGAGACTACTGCTGCTGACCTGACCCGCATTTGAACCAGTGATCCAGGGATGAAAGACTGAGTATCCTATTAGCAATCACCTGCTGCCGCCTAAGGACTTCACATGCTTGGGAGCATCAGCCTTCTGTGTGCGATGGGTAGGGAAGGGAAGTTTCTTTTCACCTTCTCAGGCTCCATACCGTTCACGTTAGCAGAAAAGCAGAAAACCGTGTCCCATCACCATGGAACTCTGGATGTCTGACACTCCAGTTTGGCAGCATCACATGCCTTGTTTTAAAGAAGGAGACATACAGCTTCATAACAGTCCCAGGAAACACAATGAGGATTTAGCTGGCTTTTGAAGGTGGCCATGTAAAGCTGGTACAGTTCCACCCACACACCTACTCCCTCTGACTAGGAATTAAAAGGGACTGCCAGTGCTTTCTGCTAATTATCAGTCTGAAGACAGTTTCTCAGGGTCCAGACCCCAGTACATGAGAGTGGAAAGGACTTCTAAGGTCACTGACTGAAATCCCTTGATACAGCAGATGACCATATAAACTAATCCCTTTGGCTGACTGTCAGAGAGACCCCTAAAGGATGGTAGTTGAAAACCCCCAAATCACTACTCATATTTCTAAATCTTGACTTGTATGTGCTGAGAGCCACAGTTGTTAAGTTCAGTAGAAAGTTCTACCTGCATTGTATTTTCTGTGCCCGTGCAAGGGCCAACATGGCTGAGAAAGTAAGAGGATAGATATAATAAAAACAGATGACTGTAACTTCGGAAGGCAACAAAGCCCACACTAAATGAGGGCAGAGGTTGACCCTGAAGCCACTGGGCATCATGTGCAGTCTGCAGGCAGTTTCAAATTAGTGCAGACTTTGAGAAAGGAATAAGAGTAACTATAGCAAAGAGAGCAGCGTGAAATCTACTCGCAAATGGAGCATATTTGATTAAAAATTTCTCTGAAGGCACTGAAAAACATGAAGTTTTAAGAACTACACTTCATCCAAAGCTGTTTCTTGGACAAAGATGTTCTTCCAAGATGCACTGTGAGTGCATTTCTGGGGAAAAAAAAAGGCTTTACTCAGTTCTAGGACTTAGTCACAAGACAACCAACCAGTTTGGAATCTTTTTAACGATTGTCAGCATTCACATGACATTATTTCCCTTCTAGTGGACTAACAGTAAACACTGCAGCCACTAAAACAAAGTATCCATAGGTCATAAATGTTGTGTTGGGAGGCCAGGACGACAGGCAAAGCAAAGTAACAGACATGTTAAAACAGAGGCTCAACTGACATTGTTATTTTGGGCAAGTGGTCAGTAGAGTAAATTTACTCCACCTCAGAGGCATCACTTAGTGACGGTGAGAAATACACTGCAGCTGAGCTGACTGAAAACAGCAGCTGGAAGACAGAGTACTGTAATGTAAACCAACCCAGAAGAGGGGAAGAAAGGGAGTGGATGTGCCCAGATCAGATTTAGACAAGTTACCAACTGACTGCACTAATAATAGTGGCATAAGGAGACTCCAGACAGGACCCCCAAACAGGATTTCCTGCGCGTATGGATGTGTCTGTGTGTGTGTGTGAAAGGGAATACAAACACAAAAACTGAATGAGGATGTTGACTAGCGAGTGTACAACTAATTTTGAAACCCTAGAAAGACATCCTAGGAATCTGGGCTTGATCCTGTTCTCACTGAAAGCAATGAACAAATTTGCATGGACTTGGAAGTGGAGGCCTGAGTCTCCAATTCAAATAATTTCTTCCTGAAGCCTCTAAATAATAGTGAATTGCAGCAGCAGCACTTTGCAAAATATAAGCTATTCAGTTCATTTATCTTCGGGCACCTTCAAAACCCTGACCTCATCGATGAGCTATAAAAAAGAAAAAATTTAAAAAATCACTTCACAGTCATAAGATTTTCCTTTCCAGAAAAAGGAAAAACAATGCTTCCTACTAGGATCATTTGGATGATTCACTACTTATAAAATAGCATTCAAATTGCTCGCTACATCTCCAAAGCATTAGTATGCTGTTCTTATTGCTAGATTAGACATCACCCCTTGTATTTCTGGCACAGTCACGTGTTAAACAAGCAAAACTGAACCACCAAAATTCAAATTATCAACTATTTTGATATCAGCATTAGCCTGTGTTAATCTAGCCTAATTTTCACAGTTTTACCTAAACCAGCAAACCATTAAGACTCGATTAGTGTAAGGTATCTGCTCACCATTCTATACTTAAACCAAGCCTAGATAGCAAAGCCAGAAAACAACAGGGTCAGTCTTTGTCTAATCAGTTCCACTACTGCTGCTGGGGAGTATGCACAGCTTTACTGGGCTAAATTGTCAAAATACTGTCAGTAAATGCTCAAATTCTCCTACATCACAGCTTTTCACTCATAGATACATACTCTGCATGCACTTACTTACATAAATATAAACTTAAACCACTCATGGTAAAAGTCCTCTTCAGAAGTTTACCAAACAAAAATATCCTCACTGAAAACAGGATTCTGCTCCTGACCTGGGTGCACTAAGTGCGGCTGGGGTCAGATGCAGTACAGCCACTCTTAGGAATGGTCTTTTCACTTAGAAACAGCAGCCGTGAGTGCATTCCCCGCCATCGGCAGGCAGGAGCCATCCAGGAAAAGCTCAGCAAGTTTACAAGTTCTCCCAGACTCTCCAAGCAGGAGTTTTGTCTTCCTTTCCAAGACCTTCTGAGACCAACTGTGTGTCACAGATACTGCTCCTCATTGACGCTCTTCTCACCAGCAGACCCCCAGATCTGCTGACAGAGCTGTTCATCTGAGGACTTCAAAACACTTTTAATTGATGGTCTAAGTTAGCCCTGACTTAGCTCAAAACAGAGCTCCCACAACTTGCTGCACTGGCAGATAATGCTCTGGTAACTGATCTAGGAGAGGACATTTGTCTACAGACAAGTTTTATTACAGCCACTGTGCCAGCTCTGTTTAGCCCAGGTTCCAGGCTTGGCACGGACCAAAAGATGTCAGGAAGTGGGTACCAGAACAAGGCAAAAATGTGGTGATTCCTCCCTCAACGCATACATCCTAGCTTCCAGATATCTACCTGGGGTGGGTAGGGGGTGTGTGTGTGTGTGCATTTTCTAGTTGGTTTTGGAGAGAGAGAAGCAGCAGGAGATACTGCGTGCAGATGTAGTTTCTCTATTCAAAATAGAGGTTCACTTCCTATTTATAAAGCAAAATTACAAAGAACAAATTATAAAACGTTGCTCTACTGATGTTCCACTTGACTCTTTCACAGCTGAGCTGACATTTAGAGAACCATTCCTCCCATCTCTCTCTCAGAATCACCTCTCTGAACAGCAACAGGTAACTTAGACCTCATCCCTGTGCACACATGGGTAAAGAACTTCTTTGTTTTCCTTGCATTTTTCAACATTCACTTCATCTGTTGTTTCGTTACTCAGCAACACATTAAAAATCACTTCTTGGTTTAGTCTCTTAGATAATTTTATATCAACCAGCAAACTGCATTTCCTCATCTTTCAATCCCTTTCCAGACCATTTATGATCACATTAATTCTTTATAATTAGGACATTATGAAGGACTCTGCTGATGACTCCTGGGAGTAACAAGTCCAGGGGGACTCTGACTGTAACTCTACGGTAAGAACTGGGCCTCCAATCCCTTCAGTACAAGAATCTTCCCTCTTATTCTATATCTCTTTTGACCAAGAGTTTGTATGAAAGATCGTAGTACGTCCTGTTAATTGAGTTTTTCTTATTCACACATAAGTCAGTGAATATGTATGGGACTATTACACATAGTTCCAGAGTATTCTGGCAGACTTGAACAAAAATTTCACTTTGGACAATCCACAATGGTTCTGTTCTGTTGTATTTATACAACTTTCTATGGGCTAATATGAAAACTAAAGTTAGAGATTATACTTTTCCTGGTCCCATCATGTCTCCCTTTTCCCAAACTGGTATCATATTTACCATAGTGTGGCTGGTTTAAACAGAAGGTTGCAGCTACTTCTAATCTGAGAGCCCTGTGAAGTCATGGGGAGCTACTATCTCGTCCCATCAATTAATTTTGTTTCCATTTTACAGACTGGATCTAAAACTTAGTTTAATATAGCCACACATATTGACAAGCACAAAATACCTCCAAACTTGCTTGCCTAGAAAACAATGCAGTGAGGATACTATTCCATGCATCCTGACAGTCTGCTTTAAATATCACCCCAAATCCCCTGAAAGGTTGCACAGCCTGAGCTGGAGTTATCATGTCCACACTGTCCAGCAACACCCAAACCATCCAGGTTAAAGGCAGTCCATACATTTCAATAAACAGTGCTGTTATGCTTCCTGATTACATAGAATACTCACAGCGAACACCCTCCAGCCTTCTCCAAAAGAAAACCAAAACCAAAACGTGCCCCAAACCTAATGCATGTGTGCACATGCACGAACACTCTCCTGTGAACCTTCTCATGTTTAGGGAAAGATAAACCTTCCAGTTGACTGACCCAACTAGTCTCTGTTTCTATTGCATTACTAGATAGCAGCAGTGCTAGAAAGTAATCAGAACACACAAAAGATGTTTTCCTAATACTAAGGAGATTGAAAAGGGTTTAGTATCTTTAATAGTTTTACATCAAAGAGGATTACAACAAGCAATGTAACAAATGCCCAAACTGGATTGACTTTGTACACAAAGCTTAAATCTCTGGGCCTTCAGGGAATTACTCAAAGACACCTAGAAACACAGGAATGCTAGAGTTACCCCGTGATCATCGTCTGGTTTTTGTCTGACAGGGTGAGCCCAGATGGCAGGTTACACACCTGGGCTGGTAGCAGCCAGTTTGGTGGGAACCTCTGCCACAGGACAAGTTAACCATGAGCCAGCAACGTGCCCTTGTGTCCTCTAAGAAGGCAATGGGGAAGGCCAATCCTGGGGAGCATTAGGAAGAGTGTGGCCAGCAGGTGCAGGGTGATCATCCTCCCCTCTACTCTGCCCTGGTGAGACAGCACCTGTAGTACCATGTCCAGTTCTGCACTTCCCAGTTCAAGAAAGACAAGGAACTACTGGAGAGGGTCCACTGGAGGGTTACAAAGATGATTAGGGGGGTGAAGCATCTCTCTTACGAGTAAAAGCTGAGAGGGCTGGACCTGTTCAGCCTGGAAAAGAGATTGAGAAGGGATCTTATCAATGCATACAATTGTCTTAATGTCAAGAGGATGGGGCCAGATTCTCTTCACTGGTACCCAGTGACAGGACAAAGCACAACAGGCACAAACTGAAACACAGGAAGTTTCATCTGAACATGAGGAAAAACTTCTTTACTTTGAGGGTGACAAAGCACTAGAACGGGCTGCCCAGAGAGGCTATGGAGTGTCCTTCTCTGGAGGTATTAAAAACACCCCTGGACTGGATCATGTGCGAGCTGCTCTGGTAGGGTGTTGAACTAGATGATCTACAGAGGTCCATTCCAACCCCAACCTTTCTGTGACAGGTGCCCAAGGGCACAATGAGAAAGACAGAACTAAAACAACCTGTTTAGATGAGAAGTCCAGCAGCTCTGAACCAATGAAATAGATGTTGGATTAAGAGATAAGATGCCAAATTTTGCTAACCACCTCTGTGCTGTCACATGCAAAATCATCAAAGCTGTGGTTTTGTTTCCTCAGCTCTGAACAAGTAGAGCAGTAATTCTTTGTTCTTTAAGCATGGCCAAAAATCAGTAAAATCTGCTGAGCCAAAGAAGTGGTAGGAAGCATTTGGATGCATGGAATTACTGTCTCCAGGATCAGGCCAGAGAGTTGATACCATTTTACTCCCAGTCATCAGGGACTGAAGTAGAACAACTGACCAGATGAGATACATTTTCAAAAGTGCATTAGATACGAGAAGTACTGGATTAAACGGTGATAGTTCCATGCATTAAATCCACCCAGTGAAACCGCACTGCCTTCAGAAGTTCCCTGGAACTTGGAGCGCTTGGAACTGCTACACCAGGGAACAAACTGCTCATGTGCAAGGATGGAATCTGAGGACTTCAGCATGGCACATCAGAGACTATGACAGTACCCTGTGTGCTGGCACTGCCCAGCCACAGGAGCCTCCTCCAAAAGTATGCAGGAAATCAGCAAGAATAGATACTGACCATACTTTTGTACTTCATGTTTACACTTATGCTGCTAAGACTGTACAACCATTGCTGCATTGCAGCCAGCTTTGTTTCTCAACCAATTCTTTCATAAGCATCCAGTGACAATCGTTATTTTCAACGTAGACTGGCAGTAAATGGCATTTACACCAGCATCTGTGATGTAACAGTCTTTTCCTACAAAAGAAGTTTAATTTCTTTATGACTCATTTTCAGACTAGTTTCTTTCTTAGCTCTCCTTGCAAAAATTACTCCAGACATTACCAACAACAATTTAATCGATTATAATCTGCAGAGGCCTCTTAGGGACACACTCCACAGATCAAAGCAATTCCAAAAGAAGGTCAAGCTATTGTTTGCCTTTAACCATAAGAGCTGGCAGTTGTAAAGAAAACATTTAACCTCTGCATTACCTGAAGAAAAATTCACTATTCACTATTAATACAGAGAGAATAAATAATACCTGAATTGGAGCAATACCAGAAGAGGTAGGAGAGGAGAGAATATAGGCTTTGCATCATGTTCTCCTCATCCATATTTATGAGGCCATTGGGTTTTCTGAGTAATCTGAATAAATGGATTTTGGATGATATGGACATGGTAAGAAAACTGCTTTCCATGAAGCAAGGGGATATAGCTGTGGATGTAGCAGAATTAGAGAGGCTTGTGATATACATACAGTTGTATTCATTTCAGGAGAGACCATGACATCACTTCAGAACATTTACCTGTGTAACAATTTTAAAATGGTAACAAACCTTCCTATGACCAGCTGCTGAGCAGAACCATGCCACACTGAGGCCCTGATATTTCTGAGTATTAAGTATAGATAAACATTTTAATAAAAGGGTGATTCGTGGAAATCACAAAGAGAGAGAATGGACAGAATTAGTCAAAAAATGTTATCAGAGCCTAGGCTGTTTGAAAATAGTTGAGGGCCTATTTTAGATTAAAGTGTTTCATGTATATATACACATCTCTCAATATGCACCAAAATTGCTAAGAATTACTTATTTGTCTGGAAAAACTTCAAAAACGAGTACCAAAAGTTAAAAACCAAACAACAGAAAAAGAAAAACCACAAGGAGCCCCAAAGCCAGACACAATGGTGGACAGAACTCAAGTACCCAGGGAGACAGTCAGAAAAGGACTGTGTGGAAGCAGCTGCTCACAATACCTAAAAATAGCTTAGCATTCCTCCTTTTTGGCAAAGCTCCACCAGATGCTCCAGGTACCTTCTGAAAAGAGAGAAAGAAACAATTAAAAATCCATCAAGCAAGACAACAGTAAATCAGCAATAACCCCACTCCGTCACCATTTCTGACACGCATCTGTCTGTTCACGGTCCTTCTATCAAATCACAGTCCTTGATGAGCAAGAATTTAAATTCTCTTCATTCACATCAGGCACTGGGACTCAGCTCATCACTGCCCACCACTGTCATGCAGTGAGGAAGCTCCACCTGAATCCTTCACTCTTGTCTCTGGAGCAATTAAGCAGAGGGTGTCTCATGGTCAGACTGCTGTCTGTCACCAACACAGTGACATCCAGCACCTCTCAAACCTCTCACCACTAGATCCCCAACAGTATTTCCTAATGACTGAAGCTGAATTAGAGGGAGAAGAAAAGCCTGTTATCCACATAAAAGACTCAATCCTTCATAATTAACCCCAGTAGGACCACTTTGATGTAATGCATCAGTTCACTTAATTTTCTTCTTCCCAGAAAAAAATGCTCATCAAGACAAATCCAAATTACCACCATGTTTTCTTCATGTATGCAGGAAACTTGACAACACCCAAGCAGTTGTTTACTGGGATTTTGTCGTATTTTTTTAATTTAAGCTCCACAGCAGAGAACAGCAGCTTCCAAGTGGGATTTAGTTTCAACCACTACTTTTCCAGTTTAGTATACTTCAAACTACTACGGAAAACAGTAGCAGCTGAGGAAATGTCAAAGTCAATGCACTTGCTTCTTACTCTGTTTATTAAATGGCACCATTAAATAAATCAAATCACATCAAATAAGCCTCTGTGGCTATTTGATGCCAACATGATGCATCATGTAGTGTGTAATGTTAGTGTAACTGGCAGGGTTGTCAGGCAACTTGTTTTTTGGGTTTTTTTTTAATAACAACATTGGGATACAACAGGTGGAGAGAAACCAGCCAAGAACCTGTCAGCCTAGGGAAAGTTCATGTTCACCTCTGCTCCTTCACAGGCAAAAGGGTCACATATTTTGGGTGGTTCCCTTCACCATGTAAATAAAGCTCTGGCTTGAGCAAAGCGCTTGAATCATCAGTGAGGTCTTATACATCATAGGAAAATTTTCCATTCTTAGAAAGAGCAGATGCCAACAAACACCCCTTGGCTGCATTTAAGAACGGAATCCATTATCCACATATAAAAGCACTAGGGAAAAGGAGTCAGGGTTGCAACTCCAGCACTTAAAATAAAAATAAAAAAATTCTTCAATCAAGTGAAAATAATAATAAGAACCTTTCTCTCCTTAATACTACTGGAATTTAACAAGGGGAAAGGAAGAAGCCAGGAATTCAAATCTATTTGAAAACAGTAGCAGCAAGAAATTACCCAATTACAAATATATTATGAATAAATTAAACATACTCCAAGGATTGCTGTTTGCAATACTAGGAAGCTCCAATTGAATTCTTATATCACCAAGTAGGATATTGTGAAAGTCATTGAGACTAGAGATTTCAAAGAGAAAGAATTCACATGGAGTGTTCATACTTAATTCAGGCTGGAAATTATTTCGGTTTGATTTTCCAAACTGCTGAATACATTGGAATTGCAGATGCTCAGTACTCCTGAAAAATCCACAACCTGACAGTTTTACCTTGTTTCTCCACCTGTCAGAAATCACTGAAAACACTCCCCATTCACAAAACCATTTTGGTTTCTAACAGATGTAACACACCCAGCGAATGGGAGGGCACAGGAGGCATCAGCAGTGGCATTAAATTCCATTTGTGATGCTTCTTGGACAAGGTGACAGCACAGCCTGTTCTGCATTCCCTTGAACTGCACCAATGTCACATTTTTTATAACACTGCCACCCCTGAATAACATCCAGGAATCCATCACTGCAGGAACCTTCACGCTTCTCTCCCCGTGTTTTCAACAGGGCTGAGGTATCACAACAGCACCAAGCTAAAGCTGTGCCTGGAACCGAATAGTACCCAGTCAGCTGTATTCAAGTCATACACTACAGGGAAGTGGTTGATTGAAAAATTCTGAAGAGTGAAATTCTGTGGGGGGAAAAAAAAAAATCGATTTTCTTTATTTAGCTAAGAATTTTACCAGAGAGTGCTCCACAACTTGAACCTTGTGCACATTTCTGATGATTCAGCAGCTGCCTCTGGTGCTGATCTGCCACTGGCAGATAGATACCCCAGCTCTACTTAAGCCAATAGCCTGAAGATGTGACCCTTATTTTCTAATTGAATTGTGACAAGATTCCCAACTGATACTTATTCCAAACATCTTCGGAAGCAAACTGGGATTTCTGCAGCAATGCAGTGCATTCTACAAGGATGATGCCAAGGGAACCACAGGCAAGAATAGCAGCCTCACTGAAAGAATCTTAACATGGCATATCCAATCTCACACCATCAAAAGCTTGGCTTAAAAAACCCAAACCACAATGCAGCATGTGCCAGACACTTCATAAAACTGCTCCAGTGAAGGCCTGATGTTTCACATTGCTCAAAGGAAAGGACAGCACTTAAGAAGCAAACAGCCACGGTAAAAAAAAAAATCCACAGCTAATATATGAGGAATCCTGGCTGTGAGCCCTATCAGATGATGCAACCTTCACCTGCACTGTAGAGTCAAACCCTGTTTCCTACCACATGACCCAGAGCACCAGTGCATTGCCACCTTCAGACACAGAGCCAGCCCCTCTGCCACATCATGATTCACAAGGAGAAAAACAGGAATCACTGAACTAGTTCAACGGAAGGGGTATGCAACACCAAACAAATGCGGGGATATTTTTCTCCGTTTTGGAGTTCTTCAGCCTAATCTTTATCAGGAAAGGAATTTTTGAGGCCTCACTTTAATCCCAGTTTGCCCTAACATACCGGAAGGAAGCTATATACTAGGAAAGCTGACAGGATTTCTGCCCACCTTTCTCTAGATAGCATCTCTCAGAAGTGTTAAAGTCAGTCAGAACAACTGTTGCTAAAACTAGACTAGGCTCTCCAAAAACTCAGTTAACAGTGTGAAGTAAAATGTTGGTACCACTCCTAGAAGGAAGAGCAATTCTTAAGTATAAAAAACATTATTAACAATCTCAATGAGGAAGACCTCCCTGTAATTCTGATAAAATATGAACAGTCATCTACTGGAAATAAGATAAATGGTCAGGGCACTTTAGGTAACTCAGGGCCTTCGTCACCCAGGGGAAACATTGCTGTAGAATGAGAAACAAGTATTCTAACCCACTCCAAGCAGCTATTTTAAGCCCTCTAACTTGCCAGTAGAGACAGAGCTTATGGGAGAGTGAGCTATAAGCAAATCCAGTGCCTTCCATACAGCTCAGGTCAGAAGTCACTAACAGCCCTTTAAAGATGTCAGACAAACCACACACAAACAGATGTTAAGAAGCAAAGGTGACAAGTTGCTGTTGATATGCAGTGATTTCATGGAAGAACAGTGAACACAAAGTTTGTATGTACACACCCATGTGTGGGGGGTAGACTAAAGGAGGGGCAGTGTGTGCCTCTAGAATCCAGCATTAATTTAAGCTAAACTTAAGATGCCAGACCAGGTCAGGATTCCACTGTACAGGAATTTTAAGATGAGAAGAAGTCCTGTCACACTGAGATGAAACATCATATCAAAAGTAGATCTCTTAAGAAAGAACCTTCCAGTCAAATCTGAACCAAACCCAGTAATTCTACACTTCAAAGCTAGGTTTCAGAAAAGTATTTAGCTACCTACAGTATGAATATGATATGCAGACAAAACGTATGTGATATGCAGAAACAAGTAGTGAAAAAGATCAGTGGAAGTCAGGAACAAGCTGCCTTTAAGATCTGACACTTTAGGGCTTTTGATTCGTGTCAGAACTGAAGTTACAGGATTGGCTGGGACCCAGGCACCTGAATTTGACATCCAGCCCCAAATCTGAACGTGTTCATCTCTGCCATTCAGGATTTGGTCTGTGTCTGAAATGCATCACCCAAATGAGCACAAGAGACCAAGAACTGCTGGGTAGTTAGCTGGCAAGCCACAAGTCTCACCTCTATCACATGGCGTTTCAGATGCAAATACACACACTGTCCTGTTTTCCGGTAATGCCTTTCAATGTGTTCCCTTCCAAATCCCAGAAATGTGTTCATGCACACATAGAGACCTCCTTCTGAATCCTAAAAGGAATGACACAAACAGTTAAAACATAGAAGGAGCTGAACAGGACAGAAAGGACTCAGTATGCACTAAAAAACCCCAACGAATTGCAGACCCTTTCTGTTATCACAGCACTTAAAATACGGCTTTCGTAGCACATTATGGTGTTTACATTATCAGTCCCCTAAGACACTTCCACATCATACCACATATCATATCACAGCATTCCACAGCCCATAGAAACTCTTTGAAGCAGGTTAAAACTGCAGATTAGTGATTGTCCAAATTAGAGGTCTAGAAGTTAGTCTTGAAAAATTCCAGTTGAGTGTCAAATCCACAGAGATTTGTAGGTGCAGAAATTTGTAAAGCATAGAAACAATGAAGCACAGACATTTGTTTGAAATAGCAGAACTTTTTTTTTGCCATTTGATTGCAAGAACACCATTTCAAATCAGAAGCACAGCAGAGCTGATGGTCCAGGGACTCAGCCTGTCTGAGGAAAACAGATCTCAAGTGACTTTACAGCTCTTAAAACTGGCTAACAAAAAACTGGCAAGTGTTTTGTGTACATTCTTCAGTATCTGTCAGGGATTCCCTCTATTCATGCAACTAGAGAGCTTGAAGACAAGGGCATTACAAAGGAAATATAAAGATATATACTCCTGGTACTGATCGCAAATGCCGACATTTCAGTAACATAATCTGGCAGAAGTCCCACAGCTTTTTGCTCTCCCAAAAGCTGAGTGTTGATGCTGGCTGTTACCAGGGCCTTGCTCAGTTTTAACACCACTCTAAGACCTCTCCTATATCAGGCTGCCAGGAGGACTTTCAGTCATCTGCTCATTGGTGTTGGATCAATTTTTTCAAGCGCTCTAACATGTATTGTTTTGAATAGGTGGTGCATAACAAAGATTGAGCCTTTCAGAAGCTCTATGACCTTCCTTCTATTGTGAGCATGTTTGTACTATTGGATAGTACAGAACATCTCATGTTAAATTCCCCAAAGAACAACATGAACTAAACTCACCCATGGGCACCTTAGAAGGAAATTTTTTTTTTAAATTATATAAGTAAGGATCATTATGTCCAGAAACAAGTCATGTTAGACACACACGAGTATATAAATATGTATTGAAAATTGTTAGAGCAACAACTACTTTGACAGGATACCATCTGATCGTGCCATATGAGTTTAAACCAAGCTTGAATGTGACACTATAAACCCAGTTAATTCTCCCCAGCCTGTTTCAAAGACTGGAACTGAGTATTTCTGTAGGATTTGAAGGAACTCAAACTTCCAGCTTACCTACACCACCCATACCTGTATTCTACTCTTTCAAACATGCTCCTTTCTATCAATATAACTAAAGCCAGATCTGAAGAACTGCCTCAGACTCCAACAAATACTGGTATTTCCAAAGTATCCAGCAAAGCCATGGAGCTGAGGAGCAAAACACGAAGAAAGACCAGAGAACAATGTTTCAACCCAAGACCTTAAAAAATACTCATCTCTTCCACTTTTCTTAATGGGAACCAACACATACAAACTTCAGCTTTTCAGATTTAACTGAGAGGTGAACATGTAATGAACTACAGAGCAGTTGCTTTACCTACTTCTAAAGGTCAAGAATTGCCTTGAGCATTCCAGAATTAAAATATGGCACCTGAAGCAAGGGTTTAGCCTGTCTGCCATTCACACTTAACATATACCATGAAGTTGTTCTTCCAGCATCTAGATATCACAATGATTACATTTGCAGATGAAACTATCTAGCCATCTAATTTCTGATCCACATAACCCCTGACATTCTACATTAAAAAAAACCCCCACAGCTATCTTTAATTTGAAATATTCACAGTCAAATATTCACAGCCTTGAGAACAGGGCTGATAGCCACAATTGTGCTCAAAAGTAATAAAGCTGCTAAAAGAAAACTCCAAATCTGGTATTCAAAATATTCCCCTAAAACAACTGTATTTAAAATATATTAACTTTATTTTAATTTCCACTACTCTTTCACAGATTTATCCACCTTAAGGCCCATTATACTTTTGCTGTCTGCTCTTCTATCCTGTAGTCCAAATCCTTTTGCGTTATCTCCTCTGAGAAAGCCACGGATGCGTCCTCTACAAGAGGATCCTATAGGTACCCAGTCTAAATAAAAATACATAGTGTTGTCACTCTAGGGTCTCAGGAACTTTGTTTAAAGTTTTGTTTTCTTGGAGACCAGTCTCTCTTTTTCTGGAGGGAATCCAAGAGACCACTGAACCATTTCTGAGAAGCAGCCTATGACAATCTGACACTTTGAATATATGAGCTAAATGTAGAATCTGAGTAAGCTGGTTGTGGTTACTAACAAAACAGTGATTTCTCCTGGAGAACACGGGCAGTGTTCTCTCACACAACGTGGAAAGAAGTGGACAGACTGTCAAAAAGCCTGAAAGGTCACAGCAAAACAGGGGCCTGTGTGAAAAAGGCACCTTTGTAGACGGCTGTACAAAGGATTAGGTCCCCGTTTGCTGCTCAAAAAAAACTCGACTCTGATCTAAGACAAACTTTGTGCTGGTTAATTTAACCCTACTGAGCACACAACCAGTTCTGGAAGGAATGATATTTTACACAGGCTGTGGCACGTAAATCTTTGTATTCCACATTCATTTTAAATACGCATGAAATTTTATGCTGGCGGAAGGCAGCATATCTAAAGTACTGAAGACACTATTTTAAACCAGAAAAATATAAATTGTCCTGACAGACAAACCCAGGAACTTTAGCTGGGTATTCTTCCCACCTCACTCTTGCTCGAGAATGAAGTGGACACATAGTGTGAAGTTTAGGATAAAGTACAAACATTGCCTTCCCTTGTTACTCCAATCTAAAGACACTGTTGGGGCTGAAGCTTGTACATGCTCAGGCCTTCATCACTACCCTGAAGGGCACTCAGGAGCAGGTCAGTCTTCTCCCCTTCTAAGCCAAAGGTAAAATGATTGCTCTTCACTTTATTTCTTCCTGTTCTTTGCTGCTAAGATGGCCATGGTACTTCATCAAGAGAGAGGGAGACACACAGTCCACACCAGGGAGAAAAGTATTAAAAAAAAAAAA
>VZRE01009319.1:58001-73511 GCA_013396775.1 Cephalopterus ornatus
GAGGCCGCGCGGTGAAGCCGGGCAGGCGCCATCTTGGCGAAGGGCAGCTCGTTGCCGGCGCTCCCGGCGCTGAGGGAGGCGCGGGGCGATGGCGGCGGCCGCGGTGGTGGGAGCGCTAGGCCGGCGCCTCACGGCCGTGCTGCGGCTGCCCCGGGCTCGGCCGGGCCCCCCCGGGTACGCAGCGCGCCGCGGCTCGGGGAGGCTCTGCTCGGGCACTGGGGGAGGCGGGCGCCGTTCACGGGAGGAAGGAGAGCCCTTGGCGGGAGGAGGGTGTCCGTGTGTCCTGGCGTCCCTCTGTCCTGCTCCTCAAACCTGAGGGCTGCGGCGTGGTGTGTGGCCTCAGGCATCGTGTGAGAGCAGTGTGAAGGGTTCCATGTGCCTGTTACAGTTCTGCAGTCCTTGTGCCGGTGCTCCTAGCGTGGGGTTTTTGTGCTTTACCGGGTGTTCACGGCTTTTGCCATTAAGGCCACGAGGGAGATCGTGGAGTCTCCCTCTCTGGAGACATTCCGAGCCCACCTGGATGTGTTCCTGTGTCACCGGTTCCAGGTGACCCTGCCTGGGCAGGTGGGTTGGACGGGATGGATCTCCAGAGGTCCCTTCCAACCCTGGCGATTCTGTGGTGTATTCTTGTGCAGCATAGCTCAAAGTTATTCCTTCATTTTTAATTGCTGTTTGTCTCTGAGTATAGGAAAGCGATAATTAGATGAGAAGAGGGGCAGGAGAAAACACAGAGATGATTTTTTGGTGGATTACCAAACCCGTGTCTTTTCCCCCCAGCCCGTGGTCTGTCTGTAGGTCCTGTGCCTTTGTGAATGAAACAGACATTCTCCTTTAGCTGAATGTTATTTTTCTTACCATACACGGCTTTCCTTCTGATTTTTATGCAGGTTGGCGCTGAACCTGTTCCACAAGAACCTGCCAAAAGCTCAGCCCCTCCATCAGGTGAAGTTCCTGCACACGACTGTGTCTCGGAGGGGCCTGGAGGAGTTTTTTGATGATCCAGCAAACTGGGGAGAAAAAAAGGTCAAATCTGGTGAGTTACATTTAGCATTTCTGATAGTGATCCTCGAGCCACTTGTGCTCAGCTGAAATCTGACCTGGTTTTTTGCATCAGAGAGTATTCGTAGCTACATAAAACTTATTTTTCTAAATGTATATGTACATACATCTGTTTGTGCATCTTTATGCCTGTTTGTGTTCAGTGTTTGTGAAAGCAAATAGCTGTTGGGCAGCAAATGTTTGGCTGTAAACCCTCTGCTTGCTCTGAAGTGAGAGTGCGTCACAGAAGAGATGCTCTTTGATGAAATATATGGTCCTATGGAACAAAAGTAATTCAATATAGATTCATCTTACAGCTTTCCCTGTTACCAGCCCTTTGGAAACACCAATAAGCACTACCTGTAATTGCCTTTTTTGTGTATTTTGTATATTTAAAGCAAAGCTGAATATCCCCAAGGATAGCTTTCCAAGTGGTAGTATTTTTTTTTTTAAATTATCCTAGTTCTGTTGATTCAGCTGAGCCTGCTAATAGAAGCACTTTTTTTTCTTTTTCAGAACAAGAGAACTTTGTTCTACTAAATCATTGCGGTTTGTTTCTGTTTATTTTTATTTTTTACAGGGGATGCATGGAATATAAAGCAGCTGAGGGGCAAGAGTAGTGAAGACTTGCACAAACTCTGGTAAGTAAGTTTTAGTGGAAGAAGCTTCCCTTCTTTCAAAGCAGCTCTGCACTTTTTATTAAAATGTGGCTGGTGAACTTATCAGCCAGTTACTTTAGTCTGCCACCCAGCTCTGCAGGCTCCAGCCTGCTTTAGGTTTGGAACAGCCCCACTTCTGGCCCTGCTCAGAACACAGAAGCTCTGCTGCAGGTGGCTGTGGGATAGTTGTGTCCAGGACAAAGGTTTGGCATGAAGATACTGAGTCTGAACCCTCTGGGGGTTGTTTGAATTGGACAGAGTTAGTTTTAAGTGCCTTCAGGTGGGGCCAGACACTGTGTTAGATCCGGGTGCTCAGGTCTGTGTTTATTCTGATCTTGACAGTCTCTGAGGGTGGAGGTTGTATCACCACTCCAGGCAGTGCCAGGGCTAAAACAGCACTTAATCATTACTGTGAAGAGTTTTTTCCATGCTGTTTCTGGTCCTTTTGCTGTGCACATGTAAGAAGAATCAGGCCCAAGCCTTCCTTATTCCAGGCTAAGTAAACCTGTCTCCCTCATCCTTTCCTCCTGTGTCTGCCCTCCCCTCCCCACCTCTACTGGGCTTTCTCCAATTGCTCAGTACCTTTTTTCTTCTTCGTATGAAGCCAGCAGGTATAGGAGATGGGATTTTACTGTGCTCTATCCAACAGGATAGTAAGTGAATAACTGCTAAGTTGTCCAGGAGTCATTTTTGAGTTACTCTGCTCTCTGACCTAGGTATGTCCTGCTGAAAGAAAGAAACATGCTTTTAACTCTACAGCAAGAATCGAAACGACAACTCAAGCCTATGCCAAGTCCAGAACGGTTAGAAAAGGTAATTTGTTCATGCTACATAAAAATACAATTCTTAAATAAAATCACTCAGTGAAAGATGAAGTGTTTGTAAACTTGTTAAAGACCTTTTCTTTACATTATTTCCCTGATTTTAATATATGCATAAACACTGCTCAAGTTATGTTTTGGTCACGGCAGCTTTCTCATCAGCCAGTGGGTGTTATGGGACTAGGACCGGACTCCACAGTGAAAACTAAAATAACAAACAGCCAGTACAAACCACCTGACACATACAGCAAATCTTCTGTGTGCTTCCCCTGCCTCAGAGCTTTCTGTACTTCCAGCATCAGCTCTGGATCTGCATTAGCCAGCTGGTCTTTAAACAAACATCAGATATTTTGTATCTGTCCTGCTCTCAAGTGAGGTTTTTAAAGCACTAGTGTGTTTTAGCTTTGTTTTTCTTTTAAATTTTGTCTTAGGTCTTTGAGATCTTTTAAATGTTGGCCCATCCTGAAACTATTTACCTTTTCCAGGTAGAAGAGTCTATGAAAAATATAGACTTGGTTGTCAAAGAAAGAGAAGTTGCTTTGAGGCTTTTACAAACTGGCCATGAAAAGCCAGTGCCTGGAGAGTGGAGACACGACTTCTTGGGACGCACTTTCTGGTATGGAAAACTTCTTTTTTTTTTTCCTATGTGTGAATTTTTCTTGTGGTGAGTCTCTACCTGCAAATCCTTAACTAATCAAGGAAGGATCCATATATTGTATAGAGCCAAATGTATTTTCTGGTCAGCATTCAGGTGCTTCTTGAGTTTTAGCTTTTTTTTTTTTAATGTGGTTATAATTGTTGCTAAATAATTCAATGTCAAACTTTACCATTAATTATAACAAAATTAGTTCCATGTAACTAATTTGATTTTTTTGCTCAGAGGATGTTTTCTGGGAACCTTTTAACCTTCTTTTAACCTTTTCTGTTACACATGATTGAACCAGGGAGTACAGTTCAAGTTGAACCATCTGGACTTTCCTACTCACAATGCAAAATCCACATATTCAGGGACAACAAAGTTCAAACAGCTGTTTGGAATTCCCTACTAGTCTCGATAGTTAACTTAGGTAGAAGCTTCTACCTTTTGAATTATTTGCTGTCCAGATACTCTCAATAATCTGTAATTTCAGGTGATGATGGTGAAGGCTCTGGCAGGACCTATTATTTCATTAACCAGAATTTCACCCTCATCATATTGGCATTGGTAATTAATTAATTAAGTGTTCAGCTCTTAATTACAGTGTTCAGCTCTTCAGTAACAATCTGTGTTTAGGGGGAAAGGCTTATGTCCTGGCAGACTTGCACTTGACAGGACACTCCAACACCAGCACTTTAAAAGAAAATTGTAGTAGAAACAGTGTCTTTGGACACTGTTCACATCAGCTTTGGGAAGTTTTCTTATAACTAAAAGTGCAAATAATGATTGTTTATACTGGGCCCAGCATTCAAACATCTACAGTTTTTAAAGCAAGACCACTTTCTACAGAAGAGGCTGAGCTACACAGGAGATGCAGTTACAAACCAAGCCAGCAAGGGCTGGAAGTAAATACCCACACGCAAATTCTGCACTCTACCAGACCACTTTATCACTGTACTGAAAGCAAGAGAAACTGGTAGAATCCCAGAATGAAGACAGTGTAATACATTCTGTAACCCCTTTTATGTGTCCCCAACAGGTACAGTTACAAGGAATGGCCAATACCATGGCACCTGAACAAAAGACACAAAAAGAAGAGGTTCTATTACTTACCTCATGTGAATAATTTCATCAGGTAAAAAGATTTTTTTTTTTTGACATTGGAAGTTATTTCCTGCTCTGTTCTTCAATCCTTATTCCACTTTGCGAGGAAAAATAGTAGTAATCTTTTACTGGTTTTACAGCTAGTAGACTGAAAATGAGGCTTTTTAAAATTACAGCTTGCTCTGTTTCTTTTTTTTTCTGTTCCCCCCTTAGTTACTAAGAGACACGGTTTATACAGTTGCACTGTAAAAGTAACTTCACGCGCAGACTACCAAAGGTCTACCAGAGGTGGAATTTCTGTAGAATTCAGAAGCAGAAAGGAAAAAGAATTGCTTTATAGGATTTTTTACTTATCAAAAGCAAATGAATTCTGAAGCTGTTAATTGCCAAGAGCCTCTGTCTGATTAGGGGGGCGAGCTCATTAAGGTGGTCACAAGGTGTGTGGAAATTAATTAAGCATATCCACTTCTCTTTTTTAGACTCAAAATTGAAAAATTCTTACGGAAAAAGGCAAGAATGCAAAACCTGGAGAGGACGAGGCGGAAGGTCTTGGAAAGGAAGTTCCCTCACCTCGCTCTGAAGTCTCAGAGCCAGTAACCTGCTGGAAGAGCCTTGCAAGCAAGTGGTCAGGTGTCTGTGACTGAACATGAAACATGTTCTGAATCCACAAACAGCTCCATGAGCATTCCAGAGCCTCCTTCTTTTTTTAATCCTACATTTGACTTAAATAAACATGTGATCTGGAATTAAAAAGCAGCTTTGGTGCCTAACTGAAATCATAACATTTGTTTCTAGAAACATCTGATAAATGACATGTTAGCCAGCAGCTGCAAGAGTGAGGCATCAATCAGTACCAATGAAGAGAGCAGCAGCGGAGTGCCAGGTGACAGTATGAGGTGTTTACCTGGCTTAGTTTCACAAAGATGCATTAAAACCAGACAGAAACCTGAAAGCATCTGAACCTCACACGAGCCTTTGCCCTGTTCCTGTGTTTCCTGATATGTTTTTCTGAACGTTTTCCCTGAGTTACAGGTAAGTTACCCGAGGTACATTTGCTTTCTGCATAATAAATGCACTGGAAAACAGACTCCAGTCTGCCATGAGGAACTTTTCCCCTGCTTTTAGAGTGACTTCTTAGAGAGTGAAATACTCAGCATGGGAACTTTTAACAATGCAGTCCTCACACCTAGATTTCTATGACAAATTCAAACACTTGTCCAGTGTTTTTTTTGCAGAGTGCAAAATATCTGAAGGAAGACTGCAAGAGTTTTCTGTGAAACTAAAGTAGGAAGGTATAACTGCTGCTCTCAGTGGATGGAAACACCTACTTCCTGAAAGCTTTTACACCTCCTCGTGAGGTTTAGAAAAGTCACAAATACCAGTCTTTTAGGAAGCAAGTGTGCCCAGCAATATACTCTGGTAAAACACTGCAAGGGAACCCGTACTGTTTCCCCTCAGTCATTCTGACCTTCAGTTACCTCTGCATCACATGAAATACCCACTGCTTAAACACAAAATCTTTACAGTAGTGAGAAAACCCCCGAAGTGTTTTGCTCTCCCTCTGCTGCTGGAACATTTGCAGACATTACCATCGTGCAGCAATTCTTTTAGGATACACAGAAGATAAAAGTTGGTTTGACATAATGTAATCTAAGCACAGGAAGGAAAGCTTAAAATGTATCACTCACGGCAGGGTGCCAAGGTACAAATTCAGCTGACATCCCATGTTCCAATTAGATATGAACTAGACTGAGTCTTCCTCTTCCAGAATGAGAAGAGCTGGTGACTTAGATCACTTAGGGCTGCTGACTGCAGTTTGTCTCATTTTGAGAGAGAAATATGGTTTATCAAAAGCTTGGAAAATCTGGGTCGAGCAACTTCATCTCAGGAGCAGTTCCTGGTCATGATAAAGACACAAGCAGGCTGGTTTGATAAATTACTTTATTGTTTGGAGGTAACGTGAAACTTTTCAAATAGAGGCCTCTTATTTACCCACAAGGTGTTTTAGGATATAAAAATGTAGCAGTACTGTTTACTTTCTGTTTATTCTTTTTAGATCAGTTAAATGCTATTTGGTTTTCCACAGCTTTTGAGATAAGGAGCAAAACCTCACTGTGTCCCAGAACAGACCATCACAGTTGTAAATTAAAGTAAGCTTAACAGCACTGTTGAGCTGCATCTTGTCAGCCTTTTTGTTCCTGCTGAACAAAAAAATAATCATCCCCATTGCTGTGACCCTGAGAGCACCTTCCCCAAGCAAACACAGGCACTTACTGACACTGCTGGGAGTCCCCGAGGGATCCAGACCTTGGGCTGCCCCTCGGAGTTACAGCTCCCTGCAACAATGTCAAGCCACACCCTGATGGCTTCTATTCCTGTTCTCCCAGTCCTGGAGAGGCAATTTTTTTATCTCTATTTCCCCGGCTCAAACAAGTTTTGCTTCTCACCTACATCACAAAGGCATTAAATACATTCTTAGAAAGCAGGTGGAAAGCAGTGATTGCTGACTGAAATGAAACTGCTCCATAGCAAAAATTAGCGAACCAGTGCTTAATAAAACATTCACTCAATGGAATGTAACACTTCTGTGAGACAGTAAAAGCTTACATTGAACTAAGTCACTGAATACAAAACTTTCAACTTTTAAAACAATAGAGTAAAACTTTCTCTGCAAGCTCCTCAAATAGAAAAGAGCAAATTTTATTTTTTTAAGAGAGGATTAAGAGCAACTTAAGGCCAAAGTACCAGCAAGGAAGACTAGTATGTGAAAGTAGATAAGAAATATTTAATAAATAAGCACAGGCATTTGCAAGTTTATGCCTCTATCTATTAGCTAACCTGTAAAGCTGTTCCCAGGAAAAGATACTAGAGAAAATAGACATTTATACAAAATTATAAAATGCTTGTTACATGAATTATTGCTTTACAAGGGATGTAAACATCCTTTTTCTATTATAGTACCAATTAGGTCTCTCAAAATTTCTAAGGTTTGTTAAAATGGAACTTGAATTATGCAAAAAACCCAATATAAACTTTCTACAAAAAAGAGTCCATCCCATTCCTGAGTATGCTAAAGCTATAAAACAGAAGGAGCACCAAGCAGGCAGCAGTTTTCACAGTAAGAGGTCTTAAGGACATTTTCTTTCTACACACTGTTTCCCTCCTTCTTCATATTCTTGTTTAGAAATCCACATTTGTTGAAAAGTACCCTATTAAAAAAAAAAGAAACAAAACCAACACAATTAAAAAAATTAATCAGAAAACAAATGAAGGTTAATTGAAACATGATTAGCTTTTCCTATGCAGGAAAACAAGCAAGTCCTTACATTCAGGTAATCGGACTTGACCTGCTTAACTGTCTCTTCCTTGATTTTTATTCTGCAGTGATTAAATTCAAGACAGGAAGTGCAGTACCAAATGCTGATTTCAATCTCCCTTTTCCATGCTGATAAATTAAACCCCACAAACCATTTCAGCACTCAGTAACTTGGAGAATTAAGTTCAGGAACATGATGCAGAAACATGTTTGCTACTTTCATGGCCTACTAGATACATGTAAAGGCTGTATTTCAAGCCTGCACCTTTCCATTAAAAATGGGAGAACGTGGCAAGTTACGTTTTCACTGGAAATGCTCATGTCTGGTTTTGAAATAGATCCTTCTCACGTTACCATGAGGATGGCCAAGGAGACTGTGATTGCTACGTTAGCACAAACCCTGCAACAAACACTCGTGGGGAATTAGATTTTTTGGGTGACAGTTCTGCTTAGCACAGAAACACAGTAACACAGGTTTACTAACCAAAGAAGCCAAAATGGAGCCACCAATCCACGAGCTGAACCTCCGCTCCACAGTCGTGTTGTTCGCTATCAACTTCAGGCGCATGCTCTGAGCAGAAAAGGGGGCAAAACAAAATCATCAGACAAATTGTAGGCTGGTCACCTTCAGGGACAAGAAGCACAAGGAACTTGGTGTATATACCAAAATGCAGGTGGAAAAGGTCCATTTTATTACATTTGCAATACTGCTCATCTGCCCTCTATTTAGAATCCAAGAACAGCCGCAGTGGAACAGGACCCGTTGTGGCTGTTACCTTGTCTCCCAACAGGGAGCAGCAGCAAATGCTTAAGGCAAGGAATAGGGCAGGTGGAGAGCAATAATATCACAGTATATACTGTCTTCTCCAACACTGCACTGGGACTAAATGTCTACTGTTGCTGGACTTAATTAATCTAATTTTTTTGAGCCATTTATTCTTTTTGCTTTCAAGATGCCTTGTAGCAATAAAGGGGTTCCTCCTCAGCAGTGAATAAATACCTTTTTTAGTTTTTCCTAACATTCATCATTTCAGAGTTGTTACAAGCAGAACATTTTTCCTTGAATATAAAATCTTCAAGAAATACCATAAGCTATATCTATCTACTTTCAAGAACACAGGTGTAAGGTATTAATGCTTTGACATTGATTAAAAAAAAATCATGTAATTATGTTAAATCACCAAGTTTTTGTCTATGAGCAAGTTGAGTTGTCTGCAGAACTGAGGAAAGACAATTCCTACAAAAAGTGACAAGACATCAGGCAGAATGACTGAATGTGCCTCAAGTTAGTCAGGAACACTTCAGAAGAGGGGCCATCAAGGGAAATACTGAGCGCTGTTTGTGACAATTGCAGAACTTAGGATCACAATCTGAAAGCAGGAGTGGAACAGTAGAGTACTGAAGAAATATTGGAACTTATTTTGTATAAAAACTTTTCAAGACTTCGTTTTCTTTAGAGAAGGAGATTTCTTACCCTGCGGAAATCTGTTCAGCTGTTTGGTTCCTAACAGAGTCAAGGCTATGATACATGCTTGTGTATTTATGTGGCACAAAAGCAAAATGGTAAGTACTCAATGCAGGAATTGAAAGAGTTGCTTTACCGGTGGGGTCTTCTGAGACAGCTCTCTGTTCAGTCTGTCTGTGAAACTCTGTATGAGAGTGTTTCCTCCTGCTACAATCACACTGCCATAGAGGCCCTAAAAAGAGAAAACACAGCATTAACAGCATTAACTCTGAAAACAGCTGTTACTCAGAATAGAGAAGGATGGAACACAAGTACATATTGTCAACAGCAACATCATTTGATGCCAACAGTATTACCTCTCCCAACTCAGTTAATTATTTAATCACTTTAAAATATTTCAAGACAGCTTAGTATTAAACTACAGAAGGAAGAGAGAAGCCACATGACTATCTAATGATAACCATCATTCTAATGATAATCATCATAATGAAACACGATATATACATCATAATCATCATAATGATTATCATCGTTCTAAATGATTTCACAGAACAATTTCTACTGTGGAGAATGCTAAACCTACAGATCTCCCCTGTATCTGAAGTGTTGGTTTTCTGGATGCAACCACAAAAGAAAACCTCACAGCACTGCAGCAGTTTTCTATCTCACTACTGCTGCAGATGGTGAACACCCACCACGGCCCAGCTTATTAAACCTGACTGACATGTCAGTTAAGAGGAAAAATTTTTGAAACAACCCCCATGCAGTCTGTATCAAACTTGAATATTTTCAAATTGACACCCGAGAAAGGTAGAACGTAAGTTTTTAAAAAGAAAGTTTTCCTTTAAAACCTCTTCTCTTCCTTCTACTCTCTATAAATTCCGTATACTTTCTAAACATAAACCAATTACATCTGCCATGCCTAAAAATCTGAAGGTAATGGTCAAAGTTACGAACATAAAATGCTCATCTGAAACCAGTCCAGAGCACATTATGCAGTGCCGGCCACAAAATCTGAAAATTAGACACTTAAATATAGACAGAAACACTAAGTAAAAGAAAAAATCCTGATTTAGCATTTTGTAAGGAAAAACAATAACGGTGCATATGCCTATATACAAACACGTGATACTTACAGAATTATTCTAATGTATTTATCATTATCCTGGTAAGTCCACATTTCCTCATCAACAATGTTCTAGTCCCAAAAATACGTATCAGGACAGAAATATCTATGCCTTAAAATACTCCCCGGCTGACTAACACTTACCGGCCTGATGTCGATATCACACATTCCAACGCTTGTTGTGACAACGTGGCTCACACCCAACATCGTGTTACCAGACAAACCCTGCAAGGAAAATTAGGAATCTACGCATCATCTCTTCAGAAGAGCAAGGCATAGAAAAGCCCTGATGAGCTGAATTTACAAGTATTACTAGAGAGGGAGACAAGCATTTTTTTTAGGGAAGGAAAAAAAAAAATACTGCTATTTTCCCATTCAGCTCATCACCACCCCCTTGGAACATTTCATCCTTCACTTGCCCAGTCCTAACAAGACAGGGAAGTCCTACCCCCAATAGAACCCCACAGTGCAAATACACACATCCATATCATGAAATTAAGATCATACAAGAGGAAGCCAAGTGATAACCTAGCAATTCAAAGCCTTCCAATCACACCTATCACTGTGGTTTTACCTTTACATTGGAAGGGTCAAACAATCCCTCGGGAATTTTCAGACGCTCCGCACCGAAGTCACAGTTGTAGCCATTGGGGAACTCATAATGAACTGTTGGCATCTGTGCTGCCACCCTGGAGCATCAGTCAGAAAGCAACATATTAAAGTGCTCCGTAAACAGGCTGTCAGGTTACCTGGGCAGTGTTATAAACTAAATTTCCAATGGGAATATTGTGATTAATAAGACACTTTCAATAATAATGATCTCATCTTGTAATATTAAATAAAAAGTTATCACTGTATCCCTACTTTTATATACAAACAGTTCTTGGAAAAAATTTTCTTCCATAACAAAACCAGCCAACAGCAATGAACAGGCTGAGCACCCCACGCACAACTGGTAGCTAATTTCACCAGAAGGAAAAAAAGTAACGTACTGTTCATCATAGGTTGAATCTGATACTTGGAGGACAGAAGCTTGGAAGTCCTGAATGACACACTATGGAATTAAGAATAATATGGTTATAAGAATTTCAGTCTTCAATTTTATAGAATTTATAGAATTGGCACTGACTTTTTAAAGATTCTTCTAGTTCTTCAGGAGAAAATCCTGATACACTTGCAAACAAAACTTATTTATGGGACACTTAGGGGAGCTGAGAAGAGGAGGAATGACCTACTTACATTGCACATGTAGTTGTGCCAAGACCTGGTGACCTGAGGTAACTTCTCTTTTCTCTTCCAATTTGCTGGGGACCCTTCACGAACTGCCTCCTGGGATTGTAGGACAAATGATCACCAGTTAAACATTTAAGCCTCTCTCCAAGAAAAAACACTTAGTAAATAAAGTTACTTTCCCACCTTTGAAGCAATCATATAAGGAGGAATTATCTCTATGTTCATTTCCTGAAACAATTCCCGGCACTGCATAGTAATAAAGTCTCCTGCAAGTGGTGATTTTACAATACCTAGAGAACAAAAAGGGGATTAGAAGAAAAAAAAAAACCACAAAAACCCCACTAATCTAGAAAGTACCAAAGTCATGAATAAACTCCCCCAACTAACTATTTGTCAGTGAACACCACGAGGGGTTTTTTCCCCTGTTTAAGGGGATACATAGATTTTAAAACAACAACAAAACTACAAGCTGAAATCAAGCTAATTCAACCTTGATACTGCAAATGCTGTTACCCATGACAGCTTTTACCTTGCTGAAGCACATATCCATCATGCACTGGAATAGCAGTGGTGTGTGTTGCTCCACTATCCAAAATGAGACCTGTAGATCTCCCATTAGCAAAGCTAGCCAAAATGATTAAGGAAAACATTGTAATTTTCACTTTAGAAAAAAATGTTGCCATACAGTTAGAGCATAACTAGGAATGAGGACCCCAATGTGTTACTCCTTGGCTCTACAAAAGGATTTGTCTTTTTCCAGTGTGTACCATCTTTCTGTGAAGTGCACAACCTCATAGAGAGAGCGGCATTTAACTTCCATCTGAGAACTAACTTAAGCTTTGGATGTACAAAGGTGAGATTTCACATCAACACTATGCAGCAAGCTCTAAGTACATCCAACTCATTTAGACTCTGAAGCTGAAAACATGTTATTAGTTTAAAACAATTACAAATATTCTTCTTAAGGCTATGGGAACTTCAAGCTCTAATTACTGTATTTACTAGTGTGGGCAACACCATTTCAGGTCTGTAATATTCTTATCCATGGAAAAAAAAAAATAATAATAAAAAAAGAAAGACTAGGCCTCCAAGGAAAACAAATTGGGAGAACTTCAAAAACGAGCTCTAGTGCTTTAAAGTTCAGAAACGGAATTTGTTTACTTCCTCCTTAGATGTTTATGGAAAAATCAATTAGAAAGAAGTCAGACATGCTGTTATACTCAGAATTGCCTAGAATAGGTTTGCCATAATTTCCTGGGGGAAGGAATAAAAACCCATGCAGTGAAACATTTCAAAGGATACGCTGTTAGAACGGCAGTTTTACACAGGAAAAAAGCAGGGATGTTGTAGTGCTCAAACATCAACTCCGTCAGTTTTTCACGCTTTGCTCTAGTATTCCACTAAAAAATAATAAACCCAAAGCACAAATAAGTGGCCAAAAGCAAGATGTGTTTGCACAGTAACAGGTTGCTAACACATTAGAAGAATGGCAGACACAGTTTTAAATCAGCCCAAAAGACAGATTTCTAGCAGTTTACTGCTTTATAATCTTCTTTATTGCAATTATACTACAAGACATTAATGCTTATCTATCACAGAAAAGTGACACACACCTTTCCTGTTACAACAGAGACTTCTTTATACTTCTACAGCTCTTCGAGTATCATTCTCTCAAAGAACTCTCTAAAACAAGTACCATGCCCTTTCCCAAGGGGAAAGCTACATGAAGTAACTTGCCCAGTGGGAAGAAAAATAAATCCAGATTTTCCAGTTTCCAAGGTATCTTTCTACAGTTCTACTGTAGTTGATTAAGCCAGGATATACCTCAAATATTCAATACATTACTGAAAATGTTTTTTCCAAGCCAATACACTAAAATAAGATTAGGTCTGTAAGGACAATGTTAAGGGGAACATCCATTCAGACACCAACTCAGCCATCAAACATGAAACAGCCACTGCAAATTCATCTACACTCCACAAGCTGCAATTCAATACAACAGAATAACGAAAAATAAAATCCTTTTCATGAGATTTTATTAAAGAAAGGCATAACTTGTGTATGGCATTTCTACCTTTTCTACTCTGACTTCAAGATCTGCCCTTCAAATGCTGAGCATTATTAAATGACAGAAACCTTGGCCACTGATTTTCCCAGAAATTTGCATTCATCCACTTCAGTTGGCTTACAGGACCACTTACAGAAACAAAGAAAAATTAAAACTTCTCCATTATAAATGTTAATTCTGTGTCGTGCAATAGTAGTTGTAAGGCTGAATGAAGCAGTAGATTTTCAATGGCATTTTATTATGTGTAACTTATATATAAGATGTCCAAACATCTTTTTCCTCTTATTCTAGGCAGTAAAATTTATTTTTTTAGATTTTGACTTCTTTTCAATAAGCAAGAAACAATAGCATATTGCAAATACTTTCTAAAACAAATCATAAAAACTATTCCAAATTGTTTTGGCTTCTTTCCAGAATCTGGCAAAGCACTTTAAAATTGTCATTTCTGTAGCTAAGATTTAAAACTTGTCACCTAAAAGCCAACGTCAGACTTATCCAAGACTAATGTTTGTAGAGTCAGCAAAAAAAGACTTATCAAAATGCAAAGCTGCTTTTACTCACTGGTGCTTCAGACATAAGGACAGGATGCAAACTTGCTTCAGATTTAATGTGCATCTTGTAAGTGTGATCCAATATTGCCTGGAAACTATCCCAGTCTTCAACTGTAACAAGATTGAGACAAGCAGATTAGTTACATCCCAGTTTTGGGTTATTTCATAAATATGTAGAGGTTTTCCAATTTTTTTTTTTTATTTTTTTTTTGCACAGAGCTCTTCAGTCAAAAGCTATCTCAGCAGACATAAACCTCCTTTAACAGCTCTGCAGAATTCTCTTCCTTTGTAACTACCATGATTTCGAGAATCTTGGTGAAAGTCCCCTAACAGCGAAAACCAACCATATTCCATGCAATTTGTAAACCAGGGATCTGTTCTCACAGCTTGTTGACATGAAACCTATGACCTTCTGCAGCCTGGCAACGCTATTTTAAAATCAGGTAGAAAAAGACAGAGCACCATACTCATTCCATTTTTTAAAGGTGAAATGGCCTCCATATTCTCCCTCGGGACTCTCAGGGCATTGGTGTCTATGTAGTAAGTTGGGCCCCCTTGTTTGCCTTTGTCACCATCTATCTCCATCAGAGTGCTGCCATTGTCCCTTTCCAGCACCACGCCAATGGCTGTTGGAAAATCAACCTGTAAGGCAAAAGGTAAGCAGTACACGAGGATTAATAACGTTTTGGATGTTGTTTTTTTCCCTCATAAATTCAGAGGTTTCCTTATACAATCCAGTTATAACAAAACCTAGTGTATTTGGAAAAGCTGGAACTCACAAATAAGACTCGAGACATAAATTCATGTTGTATTTCCATCGAGGCACACAAACTCTCACCTTTGGACAGTCCTCGCCTGCATAGCCTGCTCTGACAGTGTACGAGCCAATGTCAAACACCAGAGCCCCAACTTCGTCTGAAAAGATTGTTAATAAATGGTGAATGGTTATTGCACTCTTCTGCAACCCCGACCTTTCCCTGCCCACTGCCTGCTTTGCTTGCAAAAGCAAAAAAATCAAGGGATCGAGGCAAGGCGAAACTTCTCTGTGCAGAACTCCAGTTACCAGAGAGGATTGGGAGGGCTGCAGACAGGCTTTGACTGCAACCCCTTCCTCTTGCGAGAGTAAAAGGGGAATTCTAACAGACGAGGGAGAGCGTGGCTGCATCTCAACAGATCACAAGATAAAGCTTTCGAAGAGTTCTAACTTAGCAGCCACACGAAGCCGGGCGAGCCCGGAGCTCCCGGCGGGGATCGCCATGAGGAAGGTGGGACTGGAAACAGCGACTGTGCGAGTGAAGGGGCCACAGCACGAAGCGCCCTCATCCCAGCGGGCCCCGATCCCCGCTGAGCTCTGCGCTCCCTAAGGGAAAAACCTGTTTGAAACCAATCCCCAGACCCCACAACGGCAGACCCGCACCCGGGTCCCGAAGCACCGGGACCTGCCCCGGCCCCCGGTATCGCCATTGCTGCCCCAGGCCGCGGCCCGGGCCGT
>VZRE01009319.1:73752-115764 GCA_013396775.1 Cephalopterus ornatus
GGTTCGCAGGGTCGTGGAATAGGTCAGGGTGGAAGGGACTGCAGTGGGTCACCTGGCCCAACCTCCCTTCTCCGCCAGGGTCGTCCCAGAGCACGTGGCATAGGATTGCATCCAGGCGGTTCTGGGATATCTCCCAGAGTGAGGGAGACTCCACACCCTCCCCGGGCAACCTGCTCCAGTGCGCAGTTACTGCACACTAACCAAGTTCTTCCTCATGTTCAGGTGGAACTTCTTGTGCGTCTATTTCTGCCCATTGCCTCTTGTCTTATTACTGGGCACCACCAAGCAGAGCCCGGGAGACAGGCCAGAGACGAGACGAGAGGACATAGTCTCGAGCTGTGCCAGGGAGGTTTAAGTTGTACAGTGGAAAGGTTTCCATCATAGAAAGAGTGATTAGACATTAGAACGGTCTGCCCAGGGAGGTGGTGGAGTCACTGCTTCTGAAGGTGTTTCAGGAAACACTGGATGTGGCACTTAGTGCTGTGGTCTGCTTGTCGTGGTGTTGGGCCATGGGTTGGACTCGATATCAGAGGTCTTTTCCAACCTAATTGATTCTGTGATTTTTGTGATTCCCCTGCTACTGTCACTGATCTGTTGGGCTCTTGCAGTGAGACTGAAACGTGTTTGAAGTGTATCTTCAACAATGTACGTCACCACAGCGTTGTGTTGTTCCTTTCTCGTTTGGGGCACGGCCCTTGGTCCCTGAGGCTGGTGTGTCTGCAGGGCTGGGCAGTTCAGATTTGCCAGCTCAGCTGCCGGTTTCGCAGCTGAACTTGTAATTAGGCTTTCACAACGCCTTGTTTGGTGTCGGCGTGCTCAGCCAAACCGGGTGTTCAGCCAGAACAGCCAGAGAGGGGAAACTATAAATTTGTAAGAATTCAAGAAAACAAAAGAAAGAGACCGCAGGCATAACCAGCAGTTAGCATTAGAGAAGACTAAAATTCTAGTTGGAGAAGAGGGGAATTGGCTTAAAGGACAAGTGTTCCTGGTATGCACATTTTTCAATTCTTATATGAAGTGAGGTTTTTTTGGAGGGGCTAGGGAGCTGAGTGTCCTTTTGAAGTTCACATAAGAGTTCTTATTTCTTATTGTTAATACCTTAACAAGGATCTCCAAGTCACTAGATTTAGTCAGCCTAATAGAATATTTTATTTATTACCCTTATGTTTGCCTATAAAATGCTACATAGCATAATGAGTGAACTTAATAGCAATTAATTATTGGACTGTAAATAATAAAGTGTTTCTTAAATTTTCATCATAAGACAAAAATTAGTGGTGTGAGCTTGTCTTATTTTGATAGGGAGTTCAGAACTCCCTACAAGGCTTTGTTTGTCGTCTAAGTTGTGACTTAAATTTCAATTATATCTCCTTATGTTCACTGAGTTTAACCAGGGAGATAAGAAGAGAGAGAAAATTGACATTTGGTGTACCCAGTAGTTTTATGGAGCAAGTTTGTAAAGCTGTTGAAAATAGATCTAATTATTGGAAATGTCAACAAAACTTATGCTGGTGAAGGAGAAAATCAGTGTGGATGTATGTGTTTGGACTGCAGCTCCCAACATGCTTCAGTTAATGCTGGGCTGGTCACCAGCAGTTCCCTTTTAAGGGGGAGGGTGTGAAAACATAGGAAAAATAGTAAAATCCAACAGTTCCAAGGGGCAACCAGTTGGGGGGTTTTCGAGCACAATTATGACAGTTAAAAGGGGGTGATTTGATTTACTAACTCTCAAGAGTGAGGAATTTAATTTGATACAGTCTGACTCTCTGGTTCTTTAATGAGCAAACTTCATAGTTTTTTCATGCAATTAAGAATTTGGGTTTTTTATATAAGTTACAGTATACTACAACTACAACATATTGATGCTAGCATTTAAATTCTGCAGTTTCATTAACTATACATCATAAAGTCAGTGCACCTCGGTTTTGTGTTATGGAATCTTTCAAAGTTAGTATGTTATCATGATTTCCAGTATGAAGTTAGTATGCTATCATGATTTCCAGTATGTGGCACTAATACTCAAGGTAGAGCTGTTCGAGGAGGAGGAATTAATTGCAGATGAGAAAAGTGGTTTAGAAAATTTGAAATTACTGTGCCAGAGGATCTTCATTTAGCTCCTGCTTGTACTTTATTTTGTAGTAATGATTCATTGTATTCATGTATTAATTGATTCAGTGTGATAATGGACACTTTAAGTCGGATCCTGCTCACTGCACAATAGCTGCCTGTGGCTGATCTGCAAGGCAGAAACTAACACAGCATTCGGTTGCTTTATTTTTCTTCGGTATTTCTTCAACACAGAAGAGTTCCTGGTGATGCCGTCAGGAAATGTGTGCCAGGGTACAGAGGACTGTGGAACGTGAGGCTTGGAGAGAGGACTCGCCTTTACCACGGCAGGGGCTGATGGGGACCGATCGTGAGAACTGCGTGTAACGTGCACTGGGAATCCTGCTGGTATCTGGAAGCCTCAGGATCTGACAAGCACAAGGAAATAAAGCCAAATCCATGTAATCCTCAAGAAGCCTGGAGGATAAGGGGAAGGAAATTTAGACTGACAGCTCTCCAGGTCTCACTTTTCTCTGCCTTGCACTTTTGTGGGCATCAGTGGAAAGTGTGCAGGACATATCACGGCTGTTTTGGTAACATTTTGCAGTGACTTTGATTTGCAGCAGTGTGAATAACCCTACAAGGTTCCACGCACAAGGGAAATAGATTCCAGGTGTCTGTTTCCAGCAGAGTCCAACCTTGCTTAAATTTTGGATTATTTCAGTGACTTCCTGCGTACATCATCCTATGTTTGCATAAGAGCAGTTGAAATCTAAAGTTTTGCCACTGACCATAATGCACCCAGATATGTGGGGGGGGAGGAGGTTTAAGTATTTCTGCTTAGTTTTCTCAGAGGCAAGAATTATAAAGTCAAAGTATGTAGAAACAATGAATGTACTTTATCTAGGTTCCGATATTGGTACAAATGGCTGTAATATATCTTGGTGGGAGTTGGCAGGTGCAGGTATAACACACGCTATTTGGTTTTCATGGGAATATCACACACCTATTTACTGTATGTGACATTGTATATAATAACTCTAGAGCCAGATATGAACATAAATTGTCCTCAGGAATAAAGAGAAGAATAATTTTAAAAGTGAGGCATGAACCAAGGCACCAAATACTGATGCTTACTCATAAGCAAAAGTTAATTTCATCAGTGATAGTCTGGAGAAAGTGAAGCTTCCTAATTATTGCTTTGAGCTTTTTAAAACTTCACCAAGATGTAATTGTTTCAAGCAAGTACGTTCACCTTTTTAGTAACATAAAGCAATGTAGACAGTGATGTATATGTCAAGCCAAAACTGAACAAAATGATTTTTTGTTTCTGCACTTCCCCATGGGGTGATTGATGTTCTGTTGCTTTTGAGCAGTGCCATACAAGTGCCAGTCAGTCTCCCAGACTGCAGTGCCAGCAGACTGGCTGTGACAATGGCTTATTCATAACGTCTGTGTTCCTCCTTGATTCTTGATTGCAAAATGCATGTTAAAGGTTTTATTTTTCTTATTTTCAGATGAGGTCTTCAGTGTTTATGTGAACTGAGAAAGCATCTGTAGATGAAAGAGTAAAATAATCATTAATATCCATTCAGTCAAAAACTTCGTATGATCTCTCAGCTTTCCACTTTCTTTGCTGAAGTGCTTGGGTATTTTGTCAATTTAAATACTTCCCTTCCTTATTGAAATGCTGTGAGTATAAATACACTGTCATTTTCCTTCTGCAGAGAAAAAGCAAGAACAGAAACTAAATGCTGAACCTCGCTAAGGGGCCTTAATGTTGGCATAACGACCTGTAGGTTCTTACCTTGAACCGAAATCCAAATGCTCAATTATGTTTCATATAAAATGTACCAAATACAGACACTTTAAAGATGGATAACCACTGTACAGGCTGTTTGGGCTTAGCATTTGAAAATGCTGAGGAGAGGAGATATATCTGAAATCTCTCTGTGACTCCAGCAAGGCAGTTCTGGGGATATGTGTTCCTGAATCTTCTTTTGGAGCTGGTGTGTTTAACTAGTCCTTTTGTAAAGGACCCATGATTCAGCTTTATTTTAGGGCATGATTGAAGGAAGAGGTGATGGTTCTTGCCATTAATACCCAGTCAACTTTCCATCACCAAGGGATGGCGTGACTAGAGTTTGGAGAGCATGCTGAGATTCCATCTGACTGGCTGGGATAATAGTGACTAGGATACACTGGAGAATGGGGGGAAAAGATCACATAATATTAGTGCTGCTTTATAGTTCTGAACCATAAGTGGTCACTGTGAAACCAAATTAGGGACATCCAGACCCTTTTCTTGTTTAGATCAGGCAGAGTATGGATACACAGAGCCAGATTTGGTCACCAATGCACAGCAGTATTTGCCTGGAACTAGTTCTGAGGTAATAGGTCTGCTGGGCTGAGCCAGCCCTGGCCAGAACTGAAGTGTGCTTGTATTGCCCTTCTCAAATGAGTCTCTTGTGTACATATGTCTCACTTGGCTCAGATTTGGCAGAACTTACTGTTTCAGGCTAAGGGCTTGGTCTGTAGTCCCTTTGGATTCTTGCAGGGCTTATTTGCTTGGCAGCTGGGCCACCTCTGACCTGGCTCAGTACCTCTCATCTGCAGAAACAAAGCTCTTTACAGCTGGGAACCAGCTTAGCCTGATAAACAGAAGATCTTTGTGTCAGCTGAGCCCTGCCATTAATGAGGCACATTGATCCCCTGCGCTTCCACTGCTGCAGTGGGAGTCTGGGTATAACAGCTGAGCAGGTAGCATGGAGTGCACATCTCCTGTTTCTTGCTCAGATGCTCTGTCCTCGGCCTTGCAAGGTTCAAATCCCTATTCCCAGCTTTCCAGGAGGGACTGTGTTGCCTCAGTAGCATTTTCAAGCTGTGATGCCGTGCAGCTCGGAACCACGGCTCTGTGCAGCCAGGGGGAAGGAATCCAAATGGGAGCTGCTGACTGACCTCCTCTGAGAGAGGAGAGCCTGAGTCCCTGTTTCTGCATGTGCAGGCTTTGTTGGGTGAAATGAGACAGTCTGGGGAGTAGAGATCATCAGTGATCTTACAGGTGTTGTGACACATTTTGTGTCACCTCTTTGGAACGCTTTTGAAGTCTTGGTCTGCTTTACTGTAGAAAACAGTTTTCACTTGACATCTGGAAATGTTTTGGTGTAACTGTGTCTGTTCTGTGCTACGTTTGCTCTCCCACCAGGAGAGGGCACAGGCAAAGCGGGGCAGAGACACCAGCAATCCACGTAATGCAGCAGGTTTTGGAATACAAATTAGGAGAGCATTACTTCCACTGGGCTTCAAAAAACCAAGTATTGTCTTGGTTTATGTACTATGGTATCAAAAAAAAAAAAATTGTTGTAAAACTAATTATTAAACAGTAGTGAGGAAAAATAATAGAGCATTTGCTGGATGGGCACGTTTGCAAAGAGATTGTCACTTCTTTCCTGAATTCATTCAGGTCATTACTATGACACGTAGGTACTTTGTCATCCCAAATGAGTGTGTAGAGCAATGCAATTGCACTGCAGCAAGAAGAGTGATGTGGAAAAGGCTGTGCTTTTATTGAGGAGATACCAATTTATAGAAGAAGCTAAGGATTGCATTGCTTCATCTGAATACTTATTCACAGAAGATGTGTAATTCTAGAGCAGTCATGCTACAGCTGTACTGTATCTGCTGCTGAATTACAGCATCAGCACACATCCGTATTAATATGCTCCATTTTAAAGAGCCATTGTATATAAGACCTTTGCATTATTTGCTGTTTATAATTTGATGATTATTTGAAATTCGCTGTAACAGGTAATTTCATGGCATTTTTTATAACTAGTGTAAGAATTCTGATTTTTTTATATCAAGGGATTTGCAATCCCTTTTTCTTCCACTTACGTAGTTATCTTAGAGTCTGATTCTTCTCTCACACCACACTGACACAGTGTCTTTTATTTCAGTGCAGCAGAATTGTCTCCAAGAGGTGCATTGGGCCCAAGACATCTTCCTTGCAAGTGAAATTGAGAGGAATGAGTGTTCCCAAGGAAAAGCTGTGATAGTGCAGAACCTGATAAGATCTGCAGGTTTTCCTTGGGTCCTCATATGTCAGCTCATGTGAGTGGGTAATCTTCATTATTCACTCCTTTATATGAAAATTAGCTATGGCATAGGGAATACTGGCTAGGAAAGTGGTCAGGGATGGTCTTTCTCACAGGACATAAACAGCACATAACAGCACTGCTCTATGACAGCCTTGGTATTTTATATTTATTAATTGCTGGAGCCTTACTTGTTTTCTTTGAATAATAAACAAAAATAGGTGTAGAAAACTGTCTGGCACTGTGGGATGCTTGTGGTAGGGAGAGCTAATTTAAGCAAGGCTCAGTTATTCAGTGCTTTTAGGAAACTGGGCTTATGCTACCTGTTTCATTGCTTCCACAGATGATAAGGTCGCAGCATAAGCTACATTATAATAGTTGACAACAGAAAATCCATCTAGAACGCAGACTGCGTGAGTATCTTTATCCTAGGAAGAGCTTTGATCAGAAATTTTTGCTTTTTTGAGACACACAAAGGAATCCAAACATGAAACACAACTGGAGGAAACCAGGCCTTTTAAGCTCTATTTCTCAGACATTTCTTATTTTCAATGGCTTGTTTAGATCTGCCTTTAAAAAAAACCCCAAAGCTGTATTCACAGTTTCTCCAAGTGTGCATGAGCCAGGTGCCAGTGCAGAGGGAGCCAGTCCTGGGCACTCAAGGCCTGTGCTGCTTTGTACAAGTTCTAGTGCCATGTGGATCCCGAGACTGCAGCACCTGCCAGAACCGTGGTTTGTTTGACTTGGTAGCTGATGGTTAATCTGAACCACCAGCTCTGAGGATAAGTCAGCTGCAAGTGTCACCAGCACATTTGACCTTGCCCTGTCTTGTCAAACGGTTGGACTTGTCACTGTCCTCTCTGGTCAGGACTACTCCAATTTCCCTGCCCCAGGGTTCCCCAGGTATGGCGGTCGTCACCTACTGGAGTGTTTTGGCACATAGTTTATGGGGTCAGCAGAACTGATCTGAGTCATTAAGGTACTAGATGTCAAATGCAGGAACTGGAATAACGATGGAATGAGAGTAACGAATTGCTGGCTTTGGAGGCATCTGCGTTAAAATGCAGACTGTGTCTATGAATTTGATTAAAATGGAGTACTAAACCAGTGTGTTCATAGCCAGATGTTCGCGTTTTCTGAATGTTAGCACTTTATATTCCTCAGTTTATCTCACTGAATTTCACTGCAATAACATTCCCAGATAAAGCTAAATCATGGAAAAGCCAGAGAATGCTGAAAAGCTGTCATTTCTGCTCCTAAGGAATGTTGTTATCTTCAAGCATGAACACCCTTGACATCAGCTGGTCGAGCTGCAATATTCCTAATGGAGAAGCACAAGGTCAGTAATAATGGGTTTGGCATCATCTGACAAGGCACATGTCTGTCCTCTAGAAGGACAGAGAAAGAAAAAATATATATTGTGCTTACTCAACAGTGTAATGTTCAGAATCATATCCATAGCCTAGGAAACAAAAAACATCATTTGCCCCTTTGATGTTTACATGGTGTGACAGTGTAAGGGCCTTTAGAGAAATAATATGTTCTGATAGGTTTGGGGGTTTTTTTTCTGTAACTCTGTGGCATAAAGGGCACGGGGCCTGCTAAAGCCTGAGCTCATTTTCTCCAGCTGAAAACCGGATTGGAGTAGACCTAAAAGGAAAGACAGAATTTGGAAAGGATGGATAAGGTGCGATTGTCCTTTATGCCAGGTGGCTACAGGCTTGCTTAAGTGGATGGATTCTGCAAGAGGATGCATTTCAAAAGCGTGTAAATGTTGAGCCAGAAAAATGCTGAAGACTTTTGATTCCCACTCACTTGAATGAGCTGATCCTTTTCTGGGATGAATCACTTCAAATAAAATCAGTAATAAGTTATTTATTGAGTGGCTCCTGTCTCCAGTTTTTTTTTAACAAATTGAAGAATTTTTAATTTAATTTGCTAATGTGTTGGCAAGTTATATCAGTATACAGAAAGGATCCTTTAAGGATTGGCAACCTCATTTTCTGTCGGGCACTACATATGCTAGACTCAGCAGTATGACACAATGTCACAAAATGAGCGTAAGTTTCTGGTTTGTGCCTCTTCCTAACACTCCATTAGAAATCTTGTTTCCTGACTGCAGCTCTGCATTGGTGTCTTCCCCTTCTCCCCATTCACAGACTGGATTTGTCCTCGTTGTGCTGCTCAGACCATTCACAAGTAAATCTGCCATTCTGAAACACAGGCAAGTTTATAGGCCTGGATACGATATAAAATGATGAAGGTTTTAAGACCATCTATTTGCAGAAACACAGAAGGTTTTTGCATGCTTAAATACTTTCTGTTCTTATATCTAATAACATTTCTGGCAAAATATGTCCATGATACACTGCATTTGTTCTTACAAAAGCACATTTGGGAACACTGATGGTAAAGATTTTGTTCAGTTGTGATAGTAGGTGGAAAGTTTGTAGTTGGATTCAAATTTCTGCAAAGAATAATTGTGAAAAAATTAGGAGCTTAGATTTGGGTCATCAAAGAGAAGATTTATGGGAACATAGAGCTTGCATTGGCCATACACATATTGGTGAACTTTGCCTTCTGTGGTTTCTCAACACAGACTAGTGCTAATCCTCATGTCAGGAAAAAATGTAATATCAGAGGTAATATTATACTGAGATTTCGCTTTGCTCAGATAAAGATATTTGTCAATTATAACCCAGCAGAACATTTGCTCGTCTGATGCTGCCAGAGTTTAAATAATTAAAAATGAGTTGTCTTCAGCAAATGAATAAAGTACACCTAATGGAGCATTATCACTTGAAAATTCTGTTCATTACTTGTTTGGTCATAAAATTCAGTCACTTGCAATGGCTCATTCAGCCTTTTTGGAAAATTGTCATGATACAAATGTAATGCCTTCTTCCTGATTGCAATGGCATGGTAGGTTTTGAAAACAACAACAATTAAGCCCTTTCTTCTATAAACCTTTTCAGCAATTGCACTGAAAGCTCTTTCTAAAGGAATTTGAGTCCTTATTCACTTTGTACAGCTGGGGAAACATTTTGTGAGAGCAAGCTGGTAGTACAGCTGAGGTAAACGACTCGGCTCTCCTGAAGTCTCAGCTCGCTGTCCTAGATGTGAGGACAGTCAGAGGCTGCTGCTGGTCTAGTGGCATTTTCTCTCAGGTGGTTGCTGATTCTGTATAGATCTAGGATTTACTGGAAACAAGTGAAAGAACTGAGTGGAGATACTTGTCTTCCCATTATTTGGTGAGGTACAGCACGTGCTGCTCTGTACAATTACCAGTTCAGACTCTTCCTTCTGTTACCCTTAGGAAGTCATATTTTTAACAGAATTTCCTTGGTAGAAATGTGTACACTGTGCATAATACATTCATTCTTCCTACCTTTACACTCTATTTGCTCTTGGAGGACCTGGATGTAATTTTTTAACTCAGGTATTGGCAAAGTTTCTGGCCTTTATTTTTGTATGAACAAGCTGGGCTTCTCAAGCCTGTCTATCCTCTTCTTCAAGGATCTTCTTCACCTAAATTTGAATGCATCTGAATTTCAATGAGTGCTAAATTTTACTCCAAAAAGTTGTAAGTAATTGAATTTAGGCAGCCAGCTAAAGAAATATCCTATTTGCAGCTGCTGGTTACTTCTATTTCATTTCAGATTTGAAGTGGGGCAGAGTTCAAATACATCTAATGTGTTTTCATCAGTTTAGCAGGAAACTCAGTTGTCATGGTAGAGCCATTCCCATCCAACTTTTACATAATAGCTAAGTGGTTAGAGCAGCCACCTCGGTTCACTTCCTTCTTCAGTTCTTATTTCAGAGAACTGTGCCCTTTGCTTTAGGTTATTAAAATGATGTGAGTGATAGTGCTTTCCAGCATGCTCTTTGAAAGCTGGTTTTTTTGTGCATTTAGGAATCCAGAAATCCTGAGGTCTAAAGAAGGGCGAGCAAAAGGATGCCTGATGGTAATATGTGCAAGCAGGGGTGGAAGATGCTTTTCTAGGTTTCATACACAGAATTCCTTCAGTTTTACTTAATAATAGAGTGGTGCAGGTGCTAAAGAATCACAAAGCAGATTTTCTTTTCATCTTACTTATGATTTTTTCCATCTTATTGTGGAAAAATTAACCACACCCAAGTATATCTCTCTCCATGACAGACAGATCGTAGTGTGGTCAAATTCATTGTGATCGTGCTGTGCAAAAATAGCAAAATGCTATTTAATTTGTTCTCTGATGTTTGTCTAGAATCACGTCTCCTTTAGGCATAGTTATCAGTAACACTAAATACAACTGCTGATGTGTTTTATGTCGTGAACACAAAAACTCTTGTACAATTTGTACAAATGCATTGTTAGGGGAAAATGAGGGTAGGAGAGATAATGTAAATAAATATAATAGTAAATAACTTTACGTAACAATAAAGAAAGTGAGAAGGAAATGAAAAATACATCCACTTGCCTGAATACGACTGTGAGCTATTTTAATGGGAAATTTTAGCAGAATTAAAAAAAAAAAGAAAAGATAATAAACCCAGTGTCTGAATTATCAAATAATCGAAATAATCAAACCCTAATTTGCTTCAGTTAAAGACTTAGAGATGCTTCCAGTGCTTTGATTAAGAAAAAAATGAGAAAGTTTCTTATTCACCTCAGCAGGCAGCTCTGCGAAATGGAAGATCCCTGTGCTCCTCTGAAGCCATTTAATGCATATATGAGCATGGATTCCCAGAACTATCTATAATGCATATAGTGCTTTCTGCTCTCAGTGGCTTTTTTTCCCACTCTCTTTACGTCATTTGCCATTTGTGAGGGTTGCCAGGGTAATGACCAATCATCCCTGGAGAGATGCCTGCTAGTAAGGACAACATAGGCTTTCTCTTTTTTGGTATTCTGCAGTATGTGTTTGAGAGCTATTCTAGCATCAGGACTGCAGAACTTTTGTTTAGTTAGTAGGGAGGGAAAGTTTACAGAGTATGAAATAACAGCTTACAACTATTGAGGTAAGTGAGGATTTTTCTTTTCTATTTGATTAACAGGCCTGTCTGGATTTATTCAAAACATTGAGCATCATTACTTTTTCGTTGTTGTTGTTATTTGTGTAGCTGACCTTGAAATTAGTAATAGCAGAGAGGTTTTACCTAATTTGAACAATGAAATCTTAGTAGTGCTGCATAAATAGCAGGTCAGGATTTTATTCTCCTTGTAACTATGAGTCCCACAGCCTTTCTCTCCACTACAATCACCATACACATCCACTCATCCCCAAAATATTTTCAGAATAATTAAAAACAAGAAACCCACAGAGTGTTGTCATGCAGATTTCAGAGCATTAACTGTGGTTGCCTCTCAGGCAATTGGAAAGTTCTGAATAATCTTCGCTGTACTGTATGTATGGAATAGGCCTCATCAACTGGAAACTGAAAATCCAGAGTGCAGTCCTGTCCCACAGGATGCTGAAGATGTTGAACTCCTGCTGGTTTTAAATTCTGAGTATTGAATAGACACTTGCAGGCTCATAGGCTCCTTGCTCACCCATGGACAATGAGAAAATACAGCTTCCAGACTGCAGACATTTTTTCTGGAACTGGGATCAGTAATGTAAGCTGGTGGTGATAATTGCCTCTCTGAATAGGCCCAAATTTTCTTCTTTTGCACGTGGGGGCAGCTAAACAATGCATAAGAAAGGAGGCAAAAAAAGTCTCTTCAGAAGTTCCCAATGATCTCTGAAGTCTCTATGAAGTATTTACATGAAATCTGGCTTGTGACAGACATGAGTGAAATGTTTGGTTTGGGACGGTTCCTTATTTTGTTGCTGTTGTTTTAAATGACCCACATTAGAATGAATTCTGAGTCCCAAGCACCTTTGTTGGTACAGTTCCCTGTTTGTGTGATGGCTTCCTGGGAGAAAGGGACAATTGATGCAGTTGTTGTATTGCTTTTCTGTGGAATTGCTAAGGTATCAAAGTTCAAATTAGTAACTGTCTCATCAAAATTACTATTTGCTGCTTAATATATGGGCACCTACGCATGTGCTTCACATCCTGGCAACCTTACATGTCCTGATGGGCACAACATATATTAACCAGAACAAAGCACATATTTATTTCACTCTATTTCCTGCTTACTGCAAATACATGCAGACTGCAATTTTGACTCACACTTTTCCCAGTAGAAAAATACATTGGGGCATTTAATTTAGCATGGCGAATTCCAGTTGCTAAATTTTAGATGTTACTATATATTTCAGATGTGGTTATCATAGCTTTGCATTATCAAAACTACTGGAGCACAGCAGTGAGCCTGGATGTGTATGTATGAGAGAGAAGGGTATTCAGAGCAACAATTTTAAAAGTCTGAGGTGAAAATGATCTTTTCTTCAGGCTCTTGAGAAAATATGTTTGTTCAGAAAGTAGACCTGTTTCCTCTTTCTAAAAAGTGTTACTGGTATTTGACATCTGTGTGCTGGATATCCCTTTAAAGCAGTTTAAGATATGAGTAGTGTTAAGTGCTTAACACTGTAGGGGAAAAAAATCAGTAAGCACAAAGAAAATATATCGCTATATAATGTTTATCAACATTCCATATGATTCCACCATATTTAGTAATCTGGGAAACAAAACCACAAAATGATAATTTTGTATTATTCTAGCTGGTGTCTTATGACAGAAAAATAACATGACAGCTAAATAAGGCATATTAATTAGAAAAGTAGGTTTTCACATGAGAGATTGAGAGGTAAAGCTTTCTGGAAAAGACAGTGGGTAGCAAGCCTCAGTCTTTATCTTTCTGTCCACCTTTTTCCTGTCTGTCTTCACCTTCTCTCTTTCCAATTTGAAAATGCTCCTTGGTTGTATTATGCAGAGAATAGCATTTACTTTCAGAGAGTGGGAACAGAGAGAGAGAAGCTGAAAGGGGGAGAAGGGAATGAGCCTGCGCTGTGAATTGTTCACAGTACAACTGACAGCAATTAGGGCAAGATATTTGTGGCTCTGAGGAGTGATGCAGAGGCAAAGGGCAGGGAGCAGAGGAGGAGAGCTCCAAGGCTGGGTGGAACCAAGGGGGTTTGGTGGTGCAGGAAACTACCAGAGAGCTGCAGGGAGCAGGCCAGGGAGAGACAGGTTCCGGGAGCATCTCGGTGGCTCTGGTGTGCAGCGTTTCAGGTATTAATTTGGGGAGGATGGGTTGGATAGAGGCAGATATTAAAGCTTGAGATGCAGTGTTTGCCCATGACACAGTGTTAGTGCTGTTCAGCAGTTTGATGCTTTAAATGCCATGTCTGTTGCTGGAATCTTTGGGAGTGGTGAATTCCAGTTGTTTCATTATCTTGTACTTTTGAATACGTAGAAAAGAAGAGAAATAATTAACAGCACGAACTGACAAGAAGTCAGGCTTCAGACCAGGGTGGGAAAACCACGGAGATGCTCATGAATGGGAAGACATGTCAGGAGAGCAAAAGAAAAGCTTATCCAGCGTTTCCACTGCTTATCCTGGAAAGATTAAGACATGTTGGATAAGTGCAAGAATGTATAAAAACATTCAGTAGCCCAAACTCCTCATCCCTTGAGAATCACAAGGCAAAAAATAAATGAAGGTGAATAATCATCGAGTGAACAACAGTTTCTAAACATAGTGTATGACAAAGCAAATCACTATTGATGACAGCATTAGTGCTATCACTGCACTGGGCAGCTCAGCCTGAACTGTGGCCTTCGCTGTTAGAGGTCAATTCTCCTGAAATCTGATAGATTATTTTATCTGAGAGACGTCATCTATCCACGATCTGGCATAGATTACCTTTTTGGTTGGCTGCTTTGCAGGTTTTTTAATGAACAGTATCTCTCTGGATATATATCTCACAGGAATACGGAGAGCTCTAGTTTGTGACTGTAGTGATTAATGAGGCCGTCAGATGAAAACTTTACTAATTCACTTTTATGAAACGGTAATGTCCTATGGTTTTGGTTTGGAAGCCAGGCTGTTATTGCATTACCTGGGCCTGACTGTCCAGTGCTATGAATAAGCATATCTCTGTACTCTGGGATCTGGTGATGTAACTCCAAAACTCTGATGTGAAATCATTATATGTGTGTATTCAAGACATTAGAAGATAATTTAATTGCATGAACTTAGTTAAAGTGGCACCAGAAGGCACAGGAATAGTTGCAATATCAATGTCTGATTTTAAACTGTTGGTTACTGGCATTTTGATAAAAAAAAGAATCGTGAAAATGTGCTTTATCATCCAAAGCTGCAGTCCAGGAACACAACAAAGGTGTGCAGAAGGAAAGTTACTGTTGCTTGACCAGCAGCATGCCTATTTAAGAAAGACTGAAATTTGGAATGTATTACAGCACTTCCAATGTCTCTTTTAAAGTGCATGTTAAGGTTCACTTTGAACAAGTAATTAGAGAGAAAATGTCTTGTGGTTTAAAACAGAAGTGGTTGGCGGAAGATAGGCATTTTAAAACACTTTACTAAAAGCTTCCAATTTATACTTTTAGTCCTATTTTCAAACTATTTAACTGTGGTTTCATTGCACATCCATAGACTCTAAGTTTCAAAGAGACTTAGGTACTTTCAAACATTACATCACTTATTCCTGAACTGTTGCATATTTGTTGTATGATGTCAGACCATTCCATTAAACACTTCAGGACTTGTTTTTTCCCCTATGTAAGCTGGGAATAACCGGTATTTACCTTATCAGACTATGTATGTTTCCGTTGTTCTTTATGTAGTGCTTTGAGTAGTCATGTTGTTCAGGGCTTAGTTACTTAGATATGCAAAGAGCACACAGCTCTCTGAGATCCCCCAGTTCATCTTGTTTTTCTATTGTAGTTACAAGGTCAACTTGAAATAATCCCCATGATTATGAGAGCTTGTATGAAAAACTTTCCTGGAGAGCAACATCTGTTATCTGGTGGTAATAGTGATTCAAAGGAGCTCTTTGGGAAGAGAATACAGTCTGTCTCTCATGAACAGGATGACTCAGTAGTTCACATTGGGAAAGAGAAACATTCTCCAGGCCTCACAAACGTGATTCTGGAGACTCATTACATGCATTATTATGTGCTTTTGTGAAGCTCATGACACAGCGCAATGGGAATGGTTTCTGGCAGCCACAGTCCTGCCTTCCCAGCAGCAGGAGTGATCCTAAACCATCTGCTGAGCCGGTGCTGCAGACAGACCCTCATTCCCCTGCAATTCCTCGGGGGCAGCACGTGTGGCTCTCGTTTCTCGTGTGTGGTGATAAAGCAGAATAAGGGTGTAACTGCAAAGGACACTATGAACTATGCTGTAGCATGACAGGACTCTGCCACACGTACACTCATTTACTGGTAATTAACAGTAGCTTGGGTTAACTTGTTTAGAGAAATTGCATTACTCTTATGGGCTATGGACATACACATCAAATTTCATAAGGATTTGATTTTATTAATCATTTCATCTAAAATTTGAGTCAAACCCAGTCCCCCTTTAACATGGTTGCCCTTGCTGGTCAAGACCTACAAATCAAAGCAGCCTTATATCTTCACCTGGGTAAGTGAACAGGCATCCTGCCTTTACCTGGTGGGGACTGATGACTGAAACTACACCCCTGGACTGTGTGTGACTGTTGCAGCCCTGGCTGCTTTCACAGAGGCTTCTCTCTGTCAAACATTGCCCTATGCAAATAAAACTACTTGTAGATGCTGTGTAGTAACATTATGTAAAATGCTGAGGACCTGAAATACTTACAGCTTAATTGACTGCAATTCCTGTTGACTTTGATGGGGGTTTTATTCAATTAGGGACTGCAGAATTTAGATCATTGCCTCCGGCTTACATCATTGCAAATATTATTGACGCTTATAAAGCTTTCGGGGATTTTTCAGGCTTTTAGTCCACAAATTGAGTGCAATGTGAAAGGCTTGCTCGGGGGTAAGAGAAGTACTTATATCCATCTCATCTTTCATTTACTTATTCCTGAGTCTTTCTGTGCTATTCCTTTGGGAATGCTCATATAAAATATGCAATTTAACAAAGAGGGGGAAAGCAGAGATGTCTCAATACAGCAAGATTCAAGTTTCATTTTGCACATTAGAAGTGTGCCTTTCTCATTTTCTTGCCTAAAATGTAAAAGCGAATCTGATTAATTTTGATCTCATAAAATGTTGAAATTAAGGCACAGTAAATTTAGAATGAATATTGAGGAAAATTTACAGTTTCCCAGTGGCAAGCAGGGGCAGTGCTTGAAACTGAAAACTATGCAGATTGGAGCACTAGAAATTTCAACAAAAGGAACTAACCCACTTTGGTGAGAAGGGTCAGGGTGGCTTGAAAGAAATTTTACCTTTCGAATCTGGATGCCTTATAAAGTCAGTGCTGGAGTTATTATGTGAATAGCACAAGCAGAGCTGGTGTAACTTAATTCTGACCTCTCAGCCTCTGACCACAGTAGGAATATGGACAGGGTAGATACCTGTGTTAGGCCCAGAAGGAAAAGGCACACAGCTTCTACTCCTTTTCATTCAGTGCTTTGGGCATAAATGATGAGTAAACCATTTCACATATACTGTGCATTTAGTACTTCTTTTTATCTAGAATCAGCAGTGAAACATCTAAAAATATATATATTTGTAAGTAAATGAAGACAAAAAGAGTTGATAGGGTTGGGCACAAACACTTTAGGACACGTATTGCAGAAAACTGGTTGTGTTTCAGGCAATATATTCTTACTATAGATCTTCACAGAAAAATCTGCAGAAAGAGCTAGAAAAAGTCATACATATACACATGCATATTCTTAGGTATATTTAGTAAAACTAGAGAAATGTCTCTGCGGGAAAATTGGTACACATCCCAGGTAGAACACTGACTTCCTTTATTTAATTCTGTCATGGCAGGTGAAATGAAATCGGTCATAAATAAAGGTAGCCTCCTTGCAGAAGGCATTTTTTTGCAGCAGCGGAGAGCACAATAAATGTTATCTGTCAGGGAAAGAAACAGGCTATTTAAATTCAGGCAGCAGAGCATCTTCAGTGGGAAGAGCTATTTTTAACTTCAGATGTAGCTTAATTTAGAAACCGAGCAGTTGAAGTCCCTTTTTTTTTTTTTTACCCCCCCACTTCTCCGACTGGAGATTTTTTATAATGATTGTAGATATCCTTGTGTGAAGGCACTGAATAGAATAAAAAACACATTATCCTGAGCTTCAAGGTCATGAAAATGCACGTGGAAACAAAGCAGCTTTGTTGCAATACACGTGTAAACACAGAGATCAGATGAGATCGATGCACTATTTTATAAGCATAAGGGCCACTTTGGCAATTTTCCAGGAGGCTGCATATAATTTTTATCTCCGTTTATGCAATATCTTACCCAGATCTGACTTATTTTATGTAGGAAGTGCTGTAATTGCGTACAACCCTATACAACATGTGATAAAGAGAGTGTAAATTCCAGTGGTTTCTAAGGCAAAAATGTTTATGAGAAATCTGGCAATGATTTCCTGCATTGATTTTTCTGAGCCAGCTTCTTGTATTTGGCTTTGTTTGTAAGTTAATCGCAAGAATTGAGAAGCTCATTTCGTTATAGAAGATATTCAGAACTAAGAATTGCAGATTTGACTCTATTAAGTGATTACAGGCTTTTTAATGTATTCAGATTCAGAACATGAAAAAAATCCTCTCACAAATGGAAGTACTTCCAAGATGGCTTGTTGCAAACACTCCTCTTGCATAATTGCATACTCTATGTCACTCAGCATTCATCTACTGAATTGCAATAGCATTTCAGCATAAAACTCGATCCAAGCTGAATTTTATAGTTTACCTGTTCAAGCTCAGCCCAAAGCGATTCTGAAAGCTATTCCAGTTGCATAACAATAACAAGGAACAGAGAGACATGTGCCATTGTGACAGGAATAATTGAGTTATTAATAAGCTGAATGTGACATGGAAAAGTTGCCTCTATTTCTGAGCATAGTGACACCTTCACCATTAACTCTTGAGCACACACAACTTTTTACAGTTTCTGAAATTTTGCTTAAAGGGTTGAGCGTTTTTGCACGTACAGGAAAGATAACTTTTTCTGTAGTCACCTAAAATCCTGCAATTATAAGTGAAAGCTTCTGCTGCCATTTATTCTTTAACTTATGACAGCTAAAATTAGAGGCTTTCATTCCATTGTTTTTATACACCGGGTAGCATGATGTAATCTAGTAAGAACACCATAAAACAAGTTAGAAATTTAGAGTTATAATCTGTAATGTTCAATGGAGGTTAAAAAGAAATATAATTTAGAGCTTAGTACTTCTGAATTGCCCACTTTGGATGGGGATTTCTTTCATCTGCCTCCGAAACATTTGTTTTTGAGGAATGCTCCTTTCCCTGGCCACGTTCTGTGTGGAAGGAATATGGGAGTCAGCATAGAAGCTGCCAGAGCCATTAGACTCTGCTGCGGGGTTTCCTTAATTCTCTGCTGGCCACACAAACCTGAATTAAGGCTGAATTTAGTCTCTGGGAGGCATTTTAGTAGTGCTGTCAGACTAGGAAATTCAGACTGTGATGCACAGTTCGGATTGGGAATATGAATTCAGAGCCCTTTCTTAAAGAGGCTTTTCTTTGTAATAAAGCAGATATATTGCACCAATATTTGCTGAAGTTTTATTTGCTGAGTATCAGCTTTGAAAGAGAATGTGTTTTTCTCATCAAAGACTAGATCTGAAGCTTTTACAAAAGAAACGGCTCGGCACATATACCTTGTTTTAGGTATGTTGGTATGCTGTCAAGAGGCAGGATTCAGTTTGCCTGTTACAGATATATAAAAAAAGACTAAAAACCATCCAAAAGAAGCAGGGGAGTTGTCAAGAAAAAGCCAAAACCTTACAGAATTGCGGGTAATATTTTTGGTCTTACACAGGATATACTTTAAATAATTTTCTGAATGGCTTTATAAAATCTTGAAATTTATAAAAGCTTGAAATTATAACTGTCCATTTGTATTTGCTTTGTTTTCCTTCAGTCTGTAGTAAAACCCAGCTGTTTTGAGAGCATATTGTAATTCTGTTTTCAGGCATTCTAAAATAGCAAGTGTCTTTGAAAGGAATATGGTGACACAGAGGTGATGAGGCTCAAGTAAGGCTGGACCTTGAGCTTCAAGGAAAGCTTGAATTTCTTACAGAGCAGCACTGAAGTGCTCAATGGCCTGAAGGGAGGTTGTAGGTGGGTGTTGGTCTCTTCTCCCAAATAATAACTGATAGTACAAGAGGAAATAGCCTCAAGTTACATTAGGAGAGGTTTAAATTTGATATTAGGAAGAATTTCTCCAGTGAAAGGATTGTCAAGCACTGAAATGGGCTGCCCAGGGCAGGGGATGAGTCACCACCCCTGGAGGTATTTAGAAGACATGTAGATGTGGCATTTGACATGGTTTAGTGCTGGACTTGGCAGTGTTAAGTTAAAGGTTGGACTCCATGATCTTAGAGGCCTTTTCCAACCTAAATGGTAATAATTCGTTTTTATTTATTAATTTTCGTCCACAGATCTCAATGTGTTTTATAATGAAGGTCAATATCATGGCCCTAATGTATAGAGATGGAGATGGCTGGATAGAATGCTCCCAGGGTTTCATGAGCAGCCCTTAAGACCTGGTTTCCCTCTGCCTTCCCTGCTCTGGGTAGCTCCCAGTAGTGACTGGGTCACTCATAAAAGACTCCACAGTGGCCCATACTGGAACCTGCAGGCTGGATCCAGATCCAAGGGCCCAGTAGGGTCTCTGAGAGACATGAAATAAAGCTGCTGGAGCCTCATGACTTTTGTCTCTGTCTGATCCCAAAGCAGTGATTACACCCTTTGCTGTCTGTCTATATAATCTATTTAATCCGTTTCCATTGGCAGGGAATCGCACGGATAACGTACTGACTTTTGCATTAAAATTTTATTTGAATTTTTCTCTTCAAAAAGTTTAAGTCTTCTCTTCTGTGCCACTTGTTGTTACAAGAAAATGTATCAGTGTTTTCTATGCCCGCAGATCACAGGAGTGAGGACAAGCAGTGGACTGGAGTTTTTATTAATCTGTCTTCTCAGAAATGAAAAATGGTTTTATCGAAGTGTGACAAATCACAAGAAGTAAATAAATTGATATTTAGGTTGAAATGCAGGACACTGTAACAGTCATACTGTGTGTCTAATTATAGAAATACAACGTGCTTCTCCTGTACGAGGATTCTCAGGCATCAGTATGTAAGCAGTTCACAGCGTACGTAGGCATCATCACCCCATGTTCTTTCATCTTGGAAGAGATGGTCATAGATGAGGAACTAAAAATAGTCCAGTTCAAAAGCGCATGCTCCCTGGAGGTGATCAAAGGCTCAGATGCTGCTTAGGCATGCAGACAACCAGAAGTATCAGAGCAGGAAGAGTGTGGTTGAACCAGTTAGTGCACTGATAAAATCTGCTACTTCTGGCTTCAGCAAAGTTTGTGACAGTAATAGAAATGGAGTGCAGAAAACACAGGGAAAGAGAGGTGTACGGCAATTCCCAGAGCAATTCCCACAGCCTAACCTTACATGACTAACATAGGTGCCTAAATGAAGGCGGCAACTTTTCCTGAACTATTGAGAGATTAAATGCAGAGGATGTTATTTCAGAAGATAATTCAGAGTCCACCAGTATGGCTTCTGCTCTGAAGCACCTTGAGAGGAGCCTGACACTCCTCACTGATTCTGAAGGAGACTTGGTTTAACTGCCTGCCTTAAGCCCCTGGGTTGGTATTGAGCACAGCCCATGTAGGCACTGCAAAGGCAACTCTGTACCTAGGACTACACATCTAACAGTGATAATGTTCTTTCCTGCATGCCATCACCTTGGGAAACTTCCATATCCCCCTCAGGCTTCTCTTTCTGTTCTTTACATGACATACAGGTCTTGCGTGTGGAGGCTGAATAGTTTGTCTGAAGGACAAAGACAATGGACGAGTATCTTAGGTGTGTGCGTTGCATCTGTAACTGAGTCGTAAGTCAGACAGACTCAAGGACTCTCCTCTTCTATGTTTCGTCCTAGATAGGGGAGGTTATTTCTCTAATCAGGACTGGCTTTCTAAAAGTCCCTGACAAAATCATAAATTGAGCTGATTAGTTCAATAAGATCTCTGAAAAATAGGAAGGTTCATACCCAAACCAAAAGCAATAGGTTTTGTGCCATATCTGATGTAAGAAGAAAGCGGTATTTACTTGAAAAGGAATATATGAAAAATCTGGCTTTCCATTAAAATAGATATTTTTTTAACTTGAAAAGGATTATTTTTTTTATTTATGATTAAAAATACTTTTTTGAAATGTCATTACTGAAAATTTTGCATCCAGAGCCTCGCTTCAGAAGTTCTGTTCAATTCCTTTGCAGCTGACTTGCAGCACTATTAACACTTTTCATGTTTCTCTGTTGCACTTGTTTAAAACCAGACAAGGAGCCATGTGGGTGACAGTTCTGTACCAACAAATCTTAACAGACAGATGCTACAATTTGATCCTGATACTCACTGTATGTTTTACTTAGTGCTGCAACCAGGGCTTAAAAATACAAGCGCCAGCCTTTTTCCTGTATATATCTCCATTAAAAAGCCTGTTCTGATCTAACACAATAGTAATAGGGGGCTATTTTTAGACTAAATGAAGGAGGGGGACAATGACATTAATGTGTGTCATGGTCCAAGAAAGCTGACATTGGCTGACATTCATCACCAGATCTTGCATAAGCATTCACCATACCTAAATTAAGTAGTAAGAAGAAACTTCCTCCTCCTATTAAGTGGCCCTGTATGCAGAGAAGATTAAATTCAGCTGATAATGTCACCAGGAAGTCAGTGCAATATTTAAAATCCAGTTGACAGTGTAAATACTCGGTTGTTCAGGCACAGCTGTGGCAGTGCTACATCCTGGGCTGAGCACTAGGTCGAGGTGGGCAGGAGGGAATCCTGGAGCCAGGGAAAGCCAAGAAAGACCAGGGAGTTCTGCCAGCAGCTGGCAGCTCTCATGAGCAACCTTAGGAGACTGAAACTGTCCAAGGGAGCACTAGTGACCAGGAGTGCTGTGGGCAGGGATGGGGAGGGAATTTTGCACAGCAAGGACTGTGTGCTCATAGGTTTCCAACCCAGGGAATGCTCCGGGTCTCTGCCATAACAATGGGAACTCATCTCACAGTAAAAACTGGTGTTTCTGCCTTATGAAGTCCAACAAGGACAAATGTATGGTCTTGCACCTGGGAAAACATAATACAGGACTGTATCACAGGCTGGGATCTACCTGGCTGGAGAGCAGCTCTGTGGAAAGGGACCTGGGGACCCTGGTGGACCACAAGCTCAAAAGGAGTGACCAGTGCTGCTGAGGTAATGAAAGCCAGCAGGATGCTGGGTGACATCAACAAGGGCATCTCCAGCAGTGATAAAGAAATCATTGTCCCACTCTACTCAGCAGTTGTCAGACCACACCTGGAATCCTGTGTTCGGTTTTGGGCCCTGCTGTGCAAAAAAGATACGGATGGGCTGGAGAGGGACCAGAGAAGGGCCACAAAGATGATCAAAGGACCAGGAATCTTCCGTGTGAGGAAAAGCTGAGAGGAATGGATTTGTCCAGCCTTGAGAAAAGAAGGCTCAAGGGTATGTATCACCATCTTCCAGAGTTTAAAGGGTTGGCTATAAAGAAGATGGAGATTCCCTTTTTGCAAGGAGGCACAAAGAGAAAATGAGGGGCAGTGGGTACAAGCGGCTCCTGGGGAGATTCCAGTTGGACACAAAAGCAAAATTTTCCACAGTAAGAACAATCAGACCTGGGAATAATCTCCCCGGCGAAGTGGTGGATTCCCCAACATTGGACATTTTAAGGTTCAGCTGGACAGGGTGCTGGACCATCTGGTCTAGGCTGTGCTTTTTCCGAGAAAGGTCAGACCAGATTCCTTGAGGTCGCCTTCTGACCAGGTATTCTATGATTTTATGATTTGATTTGTTTGATTTCATCTTTAGTTCTTGTGTGAACAGGTCCTTTTTCACTATTAGTTATGGCTGTAAGGTGGATGGACCCACCCTCTGTGGTCGTTCAGTACTACATTTTACAGAGGGGAGGGAAATAATTTCAGTTAAAATAAAAATTAGAAACACTGAGCAGAGATGTCCTCAGCCAGAAAATTAGGAAATTAATTCCCTGATACTTAGCATGGAGTAACAAAGTCATAGTGGCAATATTTTCCCAGAACTGAAAAATTAGGAATTGATCAAGGAAACAGATGTTTAGGCAGTATGATAATTCAGTCTTGGAGGTGACAAAATAATGAAGCTAATTTTTGTTTAGGAATCTGAGTATTATTTTCTTGTATATGTAAATAAGGGTAAATATGTGTAAAAATATTTTACTCAAAATCTCAACAGAAAGAGCAAAAGAACAAAACCAAAGAAATCGTTTAAATGTAAAAAGAAAGACTTGTTCAGTGAACCTCTCAAGCATTTGTAAAAAATGAGCAAAGTGGTAACAAAGGCAGCTAAAAGGAAAAGCATTTCAAACTTCTAGTAAGTAGACTTTAATTTCTAAATATAACTAATAAATTACTTTGGAAACTTATACACACAGACACAAAATATCCTCAACCCTGTTGTTGAGAAATGCCATGAATTCACTGGAAAAATACACTAACAGTGTTCATGGATGCGTGTTTTATGGAGGGAAAATATGTTTCCTTGATGCATATTCATAAACAATGGATTAATCCAAGCACACACCCTGTATCTGTGTTGGTGCTAAATGCTTCCAATGCCACAGAAAATACACACACACATAAATCTGCTCACTGCACTATTATGCAGTTTTACTGTTCTTTACAGTCTATTTTTTTCATGTGTGTACTTTTTCCTTGTGGGGAGGGAATAAGCAATCACGTTCTGCTGCAGACAGAACTCTTGGTGAGCAGCGTGCTTCCACATCCCTGGGCCTGCTCCTGTGCCATCCCGTTATTTCTGGGTGCCAGGAATCCCTCAGCACTTGTCTGAGGTGGGCGCTGCTACACTGTGGCTGATAACAAGCCTTTGAGCTGCTCAGACCGACCCTTTAAATGTCCCTCTGACATAAAGCTCAGCCTTGGGGACTTGCTGGTGTTTGTCATGTGCCTGATAACAGGAGGTTTCCTGATGTAGCCTTTCAAAGGAATGGACAAAAGCAGCACTGCATGATTCTCTAGGGCACATCATCTTTGCTACTTCAAAGGGAACCCTTTTATCTTGGGCTTTGAGAGACTGTTGTGTGCTCAATGTGCTAAGGAGATTTAGAACACCCTTGTTTAGATTTTTGCCTCAGGAGGTTTTTGTCTGATAGTTAAGAATGAACAAAATCCAAGCTAAATTCGAAGTGTTTAATTGTCTGTGGGCAAAAAAGTGTTTCACATGAATTGGTGAAGATGTCCCTGCTCATTGCAGGAGGGGTTAGACTAGATGGGCTTTCAAGGTTCTTTCCAACCAAATCTATTCTATGATACCGTCCTTAGAAGTGTTCCAGGCCAGGTTGGATGGGGCCCTGAGCAACCTGGTCTTCTGGAAGTTGTCCCTGCCGATGGCAGTGAGGTTGGAACTGGAGAATGTTTGAGGTCCTTCCAACACAAACCATTCTGGTATTTTGTGGTTCTATGATATTCCTGAATGACAATATCACACACAATTTGTTCAGTGGTGGGTATTCCTGGCGAAGTCACTGTATTGACACTTGTCATTTGCACAAGCAACTGTTCCAGCTTGTGTGCACACACAAACCGAGGTGGATTGTACTGCATATACAGTTGATATTCAAACAAGAAAGAAGTGGGACACTTCATACAAGGTGTAGGATACAGACTAGCAGTTTGGTAGCTGTGCCCCACATATGAAATGAAAGTTTAGCCTCAATTACCTGTACAGTTGATGAGAGCAGTGGTAATTCTATCATGAGAATTATGATGATGCACTAGAAATTACAGCTGCTGGCATGGAAGCACGGCTTGCTGGTGAGACAAATTTTAGGTGATGCAGATAATTTCCAGAATGTTGAAGTAACTGCAGTAATGTGGGGTTTGTAGTGAGCCTGTTTTTTGGTTTTGTTTTGTTGGGGTTCTTTGGGAAGGTTTTATTTGTTTGTTTGTTTGTCGTTCATTTTTTTTTTCCTGTGACTCAAAAATAGCAAGTGTGGACCTATTTTGGAATAAATTAAAACATTTTTTATTAAAGTAGATCAAAATATTCCGTATATTTCAGTATGGTCATTGATTCTTTAGGAGCAATAAAAGTGAGCTTCCCCCACTTAGATTCCAGCAACTGATATCCCACAGGAATTTGGAGATGATGGTGGTGAACATGAGAACTGTGAGCTGGCTGAAGAGGTGACTAAAAGCAATGTTCAACAGAAAGTGATGAGACTGGGGAAAAGTGGTGTTTCTCTGGGATTAGTTTTGGGATCTGTTGTATTTAATATATTTAGTGGTGTGTCGAGGTGAAGTTCCTCAATGTTGGCACAGTGCTGGTAGGTATTGCCAATGCTGAGGAAGACTGGGTTGCTGTTCAAAAAGAATTAGGCTAAATTTTTTGCCAGCTTGCTGGTAATGTCACATAAGTAAGTCACATACTGTACAAAGCCAGGCACCTTGGGTACAATAACAACCCCATCTGTAACCTGGGGGCTTATGAACTGGAAGTAGCAGAGGTGGAAGCAAACCTGAGTGCACTTGTCAGAGGAAGGATGAGTGTGATTAGACATTGGAATATAATTATGTTAGAAAAGATAACACAGTCTTGGAAAGTGAGAGGTTTTTAGCAATTTGAAGGAAATGTTGGTACCATCTTACAGGGAGTGCTAACTCCTTTTGAGTATTTCTACAGTTGTTTAGCTATTTTTAGACAAATTATCTTAAACTATGAGAGGCATAAAGAAGAGCTACAGGATGAACAAGGGCATGAATCTTCATCTTTTGAAGGGAAATTAGAAATGTCTGGTGTACCCAACCAAATGGAGCTTTTAAATATATGGGGAGCAAATATAGGTTCAGTGTCCATGATCCACTGAGTCCTTAGTCGGTCTGCTGGGATCACTAATAAAGCTGCCAGTCACTGGCTGTTCAATAGTTTTCCTTTGTGATGAGGATAGTGGACTGGTAATTCTAAAAGTCCACAAAACTTTTGCACATGCCACTGACAAGAGGATTGCCAGTAAGACTCTATTTTTATTAGTAGTGCGAAAAGCACTCAGCAGCCTCAAAAAACGAGTACCATTTTTCATATCTTGGTTACAAAAGAATGAACTGTTCTTTAATTGAGATCTTACTGAACTTCCTTCTTTTAGGTCTTTTGAGCAGGGCTCTGGTGGTGTCACTGCCTTAGCCCTGCCTAACGAGCCAGCTCCCCGCGATGACAGCTGCTGCTGTCTGGGTTTGACTTTGGAGAGCTCCGTAAGTGCGGAGTGTGGTGACATCATGCTCCCTGGGGTGTCAGCTATTAGCTGCTAAAAATAGTTACAGGCAAACACAGAATGGAAAAATCAAATGTCTCTTTAAACCACTAGTGAATGGGAAGGTAAAGAGCCAGAGCTCAGCTGAGGGGTCTTTTGTTTTAATGCAAGGGCAACAAGGTTGGGCTGCTGTCCTGGCAAGTGGTGCAGATGATGCTTTAGGACTCGTGAGCTGGGAGAGCCCACAGGGACAAGTTCATCCCTGGTGAAATTCTGGAACTGTCATGGTAAGTGAGCTTTTTGTGTTTATTTCCCACTGGTTAGGTTATCTGATCTGAGCGATCCATGTTTTGCAGTTCTTAATGTAAAGGTAACTACGGGATTCACAGCACGAGAATGATGTCAGTGTTACTGCCAATTTAACCACAGTTCTATTAGAAAATAAAAGACAAAGCAATATTAATTTTGCAAAATGAAGTGTTCAAGCTTAAGAAACAATGTAAAGACTATATGCAGGCATAGATGGTGCCTCCAGTCTCCAAGTTCAGGAAAGTATCCTGCTCATCCTGTGTTTTGGGGCTATTCGGTGCAAGTTTTTTGACACCACTTACGACCTTTAGGCCTTGATTACAGATTTATGAGATAAGACAAGCTTGAAGACAGAGGTCTCATTCTCAGGCTTTAACTTATTCCGGTTTTGTAATGCAGACCTCTGTTTAACATTTCTGTGGTACTAGTAAGGTGTTTCAGATATTAAGCTGCTCCAAATTAAATTTGATCTAATGAAGAAAACACATATAAATGCAGAAACAATGTAAGATGAAAGTTATGATAAACACAGGACTGGGTCTCTTACAACCTTTGAAAATCTCATCTTGTTTTGTACTAATTAGGCCATGGACAGAAATTTTCAACTAGGCTTATCAGTGCTGTTAGAATAATGTCTAACCTCAGTTACTCCTAAGAATATTTTTTGTACTTCTTGACTCACCATCTAAGGGCAGGCAGGGGTAGAAGTATGAAGCTCTGACTCTTCCAGAGAAACACCAGAGATTCTCATTACAAGTTACAAATGGGCCCAAAGCTCCCTTGGCCAAAGCATAGTCTCTTTCTCACCCATTCGAACTCATCTGCAACGGCTTCACGGTGATGCAAAACCACCACAAATCAGTCATAAGTAGCACTGGTCCCCTTAGCAGGGAGAACAACCTGTTCTCCCTCCAGATTTGGCACCCTGGCCCCAAACTACCTGCTCTGCAGCCAGTGCACGGGCTAAAATCACAAGTCTGCTGATCCTGCAGAGCCTGACTCACATCTCTGCCAAGCCCTTGCAGGCGCCTTCCCCAGAGGGAATGAGGAGCTTGATGGATGTGGTGCTGCAGGACATCAGAGTGTGTGCTAATGAAGCAACAGATCCATTACAGTGTTTATCCGTGTCACAAGATCCAATTACAGGAACTTTGTGAAGTATAAAATGGTCTGATTTTACCCTGTGCTCATCCTGTAAAAGTTGACGTCTCTAAAAGATATTCCCATCCGAGCATTATTTCCGTGTGCTGATTCATCTACGTTCAAGATAGTTTAGAACTATGATTTGATTCTGCCTTATTGCTGGTAATGGATTTTGTAAATCTGTTTGATACTTTTCACGGATAAAGCTGAAGAATCTCTAGATCTTCCACTTGCGGGGTGTGACATGTAAAGTAGAAGTTTTTCTTGCAGATCAGAAGGCAGGGGACTGACGTAGGAATTATTGTGTGAAATTACATTGTCTCTGTCATGTAGGAATTCAGACAATGGTTGTGATAGTCCCTTTTGTCCTTTAAAAATGAGAATTTATGACTCAAAAGGTGCTCTGCTGTCAGTCACAAAATTTTCCCATTACACTGAACCTTATTTTTAATGCTATAATATCCTGTTCTTTTAGGTGCAAGTGTGGTGTTTTGAATGCAAACTGATTTACAGTCATTTTCTTCAGTCTGCAAAAAAAGAAAAAAGAAAAAAGAAAAAAGAAAAAATAAGATAGAAGAAAGTCTGTATTCAGTGTTAGTGGCCAGAAGGATAAAATATAATATTAAAAAAAAAAATAAAAAAAAAAAGGAAGAAATTTTCCTCTTTTTGTGGGTTTGTGAGTTTTATTTTTTTTTAGGGAGAGAGCTATTTTTAGATGACTCCCACCTGAAGGAGCAGCATCTTAAAGAGAATGATAATAAGAAATTGAAATACCAGGAAGCTTTACAACATCAAATGCATGCGATTTTTAGCAGGTGGACAACTTCTCCTTTAGAAAGGTTTCCTGCTGCATTAATTTTTTTCCTTGCTGTATCCCTCAAGGCTGAATGTTGCTATCTCCTGCAGACAATGCAGCAACGCCCTGATTTTGTACTAGACAATGATTTTTCAATTCACAAGCTGTTTCAGCATTCCAGAGCACTGCACTGTTCTACCGTGGGATCATCTGAATTTATAGTAATTTATTCATAAAAAGATTGTTCTCTCTGGTTTGTGGCATACCATCAGGAATAAAGGCACATGCAGTAGCACAAACAACTGAGATCTCATGGCAGAATTTTCGTCTGCTTGATGCTTTCACTGATGGCCTTGACACTGATTATAATGGCAGTAGAATAAAATAGCCTCTAAAAAATAAAATTTTCTGTTAGAATGCTGGCAAAGTAGTGCAGATGTGGCATTAAGTTATTGTGCCTTCTCTAGGTGGTGGCACTCTCTCACATGTTCTGTTTTCAAGGTTCAACCAAGAACTGTACAAAATACTCCCAGCAAGAGGTAGAACTACCTGAGCCTCATGTCCTTTGACTTTAGCTGAGCAATCAAACCCCTGTCCTGTGCTTTTTTGGTGTGCAAATGGACCTGCCCTGTATGGAACTTACTCAGCTGAATCGAAGCAAAGTAGGAAACAGAACTGTGTAAGTGACTGTGAATGGATCTACCTGAATTTTGTAGGGAATGTAAGAATGGTGGACCTAAATAATCAACAAAATTAGGCTGAAAGTCTTTATAAAGCACCTGTGGAAGCACATATTTGTGTTTGACATGTCCAAACTGTATCCCATTGAAATGATAGACAGTTCAACAAAATTTGTATGCCCAGAATGTACTTGGATCAAATAGCAGGAAGCTGAGTCCAGATAGACTGGAAATGAGGCAGATGTGTCTGTTAGTGGGTCATTAAACATGGGCATATCTATACAAGAAACATAATGTTTCACATGCACAATAAATTGAGGGTTTGTCTACATAAACTACACATGTAACCCAAATTAACATCAACGAGTTAAGGGATCTGATGTAGGAACCACTTAAGGGATACAGTCCACTGTTGATGTAAAATTTCAGACTGAAAGATCGAATAATCTCTCTGGCTGGAAAATACACGAGTCCATAGTGATAGTTCTGTCCTATACCTGCACAACAGACAGAGAACAAGAAAAGGTTTTCATTCTACTGCATAAGAAAATATTAATGGTCCTGTCTCACCACGCATTTTCACACAATTAGATAGTTAAATCATGCAAAATCTTGCCTCATCACCAAGTCTACTTACCATAACATTTCAGGCATAAGAAGAGGGACACCTGCATTAAAGTGAAATTTGACGATTGTCTTATACGGAAGTTTGTGAGACAGAGCCCTTGTCCACAGAAATCATGTTGTCAGCAGCGCTGTTTGTCTGAATTAACGCTGCAGATTGGATTTAGTCATTGATGCTGATCTCGACTTTTATGTAGGACGTAAATTGAATACATTACATTTCCTACCGCGCGAGGCCGGCTCTGACGCAAACAGCAAAGCTGAAGTGAACGGGAGCAGGCAGGGCTCTCAGCCCGAGGTGCCAGGGCATGGGAAATTCCAGGTTCCTTAAATGTAAATGTAGTATAGAAATCCAACCTGAAAGACATCCCAAAAAACATATCCAAAGATATATATTTTTCTGACAACACGTTGGAATCAGCTGTTACTGCTGACACTGCGCCAAACCCAGCGAAGGAGTCTTTTGATTTATTTCAAGAAACATGTTGAGTTCAGTGTCCTGTAACTGCATCTGTCACCACCAGCCCCTCAGGAAAAAAACTGAGGAGGGCTGTTTTTTGTTTTTCAATCGTTAACTTCGCACTGCTGTGCCTTCCTTCCTCTCTAAGCTTCCTTTTTGTGTAGATGAAACCAAGTGATGCAGTGTTTGCCTATAGGCGTCCTTTTTCCTGTGAACATAGAAAACCCTGAAGAACAAATAAACTGTTTAAGTTGCTGATCCTGCATGTTTGCAAATTCATTGGGAGATTTGGCTCACATGTAAGGACACAAGGATCCGGCTCCTGGGGAATAAACGTCAAAGAACATGAAAAGAAAAGCCTTAGTAGGCACTGGGACTATAAGAACAAAGAGTGCTTCCAAACTTCAGTAGTAAAAACCACTGGGAAATGTGGAATAGTCTGACAGAAGCAATAAGAATGATGGTTCTGAGTCAGGCACTGAATCAGAAAAAAAAAAAGAGAAAAAAGAAAGAAAAAAACCCAGGCTTGATCCAAGTGAATTAAAGCCACTTATATTCCTGGAAATGAATTATTTCCTCTTTATCAAAAAAGGAAAAGAAGACAAAGAGGTTAAAAATGTAATTATATGTTGCAGAAAGAATTATATGGCAATTTCTGTCTCCTAGGCTTATGCTCAGAGCACAGACCAGAACTCTGAAACACTGATTGACTTTCTGCAGTGTCTCAGCAGTGTTGCCTGTGCTGCCTATTTACTTTTCAGTACTTCCTCTCAGAGCCTGCCTTTTAGTCTATGTCTTCTGCAGGCTTTTAGAGGAAGCTCTGGGTATTATTTTGTGTCCAGAATAAACAGAAATCACAGTACTGTCTTCTGTGAATAATCTCTCCCTCTCCCATGTGAATTTACAAATACTGTAGAAAAACAAAATGATCACAGAAATAGAGTTTTGTCAGATGGTCCCTCAGTGCTGAGGACTTGGTTCCTTGCTTTGTCAATGAGTATCCGTTACATCATTTACTATTTATGCCACGAAGGCCTTCAAGGAAGTGCTGAAGCCTGTGAACATCTCCCCCCTTTCCTATCTTAGGCTGAGAATATTTTCATTCCATTCATCTCTGCCTAGACACAGAGCGCCTGGAGACTGTGGCAGAGTGTCTGTTTCCAGTGCACACTGATGTTTTGCCAGTCATGTGTCATAAGGGAGCATCCTCCCACTGGTATGAACAATATGACCATGAAGGAAAGTGAACAGTAACTGCATTATACCCTCCAGAAGATGGATGGAAGTTAGAGGGAATATGCTTTAGCGCACTGTGTTTCGAGGCGCTGCTCTTCATCTGCATGCCACCATTGCTACCTTTGTTTCCTAGAGTTTACAAATGAAATTAAATCAAGGTTGTAAGCCAGAAAATCGTGTTCATACGCTTTGTAGGTTGACGAGAGACATGCTGTAAAATGCTAAAAAAGAGATCAGCTGCAGTTAGTCTATAAAGAACCTAATCACCCTTATGAATTTGACAACCAAGATTTCAAATAGTTAACTTCATTCTGTCCAATACACTAAGAGTGTCTTTTTGTGCTGGGCTTTAGTTTTTTGGGTTTGTTTTTTTTTTGATGGGTGGAAGCTGGTTGGAAATAAATACATTAAGATTCACTCACTCCTAAAACTTTGTCATTTAATAACAAAAATCCACTTGGTTATAAATACATTAAGGTTTCTGAACTGAGCATACCCAGACTCTGCCTGTCATCAGATTGAAGAGCAGAAAAGGAGTGAGGCAACTTCCTACAGACTTTTTCCTGGCTCTCCTGGTATGGTGCCTTGAAGTAGATGATACTGCCATATGACAGAGACCACCTGACTAACCAGGATATAATCAACATTGCAAAAGCAACCCCAAAAGTTTTATGGCGTTGCAAACAGCATTATCTCTCATTATCCCAAAGAAAGTTTATTTCTCGCTACTTCCCTTGAGAGAAGAGTTAAAATTTGCCCTTTTATGGGAAGAGGACTGACCAACAGATAGCCAGAGAGAGCAATCTGGGCACTAGCATGGCCAGCTGGAGCCCAGCCAGAGTGGCTGAGACTGGTGATCCCCTGAAACAAAACTGTGCAGCAGAAGCTGCTGCAGCGACTTTCCCTGCCAGGTGCCACCTGGAGAAGCCAGTGACAGCCTGGCCTGTGGGAGTCCCAGAGGAAGCAAGGTGAATGGGAATGAAAGAAAAGGAAGGGGAGCAGTGGGGAAAGGAATTAATCTTTATTTTGTGTGCTGGAAAGATCCAACCACGTTGCACTGTTGCAGTGTTTTGAAATATGTTTTGTCTTCGGACCTGACTCTCCTGAAGCCAATTTAAGTCATCAGTTTGCTACACAATGATGCAAATAAGCACCAACCCTATGATTCCACACTCACACAGGCACACATTTCTGTTGGGTGCTTGCTTTTTAGCACAGTAGTGAACCAACAATGCTAAAACACCATCTGTTTTGCTGTGCCAAGGGTACCAGCTTATCACTGCAGCCACATCACTAAATCACATTACAACCCTCAGCCTAATGACATTTGTATAGATCTCCAGCTCTCTACTATTTGTCACTAATCAGAGTAGTCTGAAGATAATCATGCAGGGGCATTATCCCATTTGATGTTCTTTCCCTCTGCTTGGCTACTCATTTCTACAGTGCACACACAAGCCAGCATAGCCTGAGTTCTCCAACTCCTTTTGTTATCTTTATTTGTCTTTCCTTTAGCAGAAATCATCGAGAGGTCAGTGAGGTTATTGTGCCAGGTCTGTTGCTCAACTCCCCAGTTCCCTGTTGTGGTGGGATCTATCAGGAAACTTGAAGAAATCCAAAAAACAGCCAAACCTCTTCTCATACTTGCTCTGTGAAGCCTACCTAGCCTGTGCAACAGGGGCTGTTCAACATGATTTAGCCTTAAGAGATTAAGTATCTTTCTGTTACAGTGTACCTCATCCCAATGGAGACAATGTCAGGGTTCGTATCAGCACTACTGAGCGCTCTTGTTTGCTCTACCTAGGTAAATTTTCTTCCCTGTTACAGGTACTTGAAACTGCAATGAATTTCACGAAGAGAACAGAGTTGTTTAGGATTTCAACCAGTGCAGCTGCAGAATTTGACCAGCCATCTTAAAACCATTGCATTTATTTCTACGATTCAAAATGTTACATTAATAATTTAAACAATTGTAGGGAATATGCTGTTACATTGACCTTGAAAATGCTGTTAGACATAGTAAATACAACATTTGCTTGCTAAAATGGAAAGATGAGATGCTCAGTCACTTAGAGCTTCATATGGAAATCATCAGGAAAACAGCTCGTGTTCTAAATGTAGCTGTCAAACTGACAGGTTGCAAAAGAAACAGATTCCCAGCCATTCAGTAGTTACAAAAGATCAAGATGATCCAGTTTCATCAGACCATCAAAGAGGGAGAGTTGAATTTGTTGAATTCAAATCAGTTTTCTCTGTTTGCTCACTTAGGCTGGTCCTAAGTGCAGGTTTGTAAGAAACTCGTAATAAACTTCTGAGCTCTTACTCATTCAAAGAACATCAAAGAGCTGTCAATTATGAGGTGTCAGAGACTTGAATAAAAATGCAAGTGCCTTTTTTGAGAAATACCTTGGGCTGATCACAACCACTTTGACGTAAGATGCAATTTCTCTGCATGTGCAATTAGCAACTGATTCTGGCAATTTCCTTATGGGAATTTTTCCAGGGGTATTTGATGTAAGAAAATGTCTCTGAAAATGAGCTGTGGATGCACTAGGAAGATCATTCTGAAGTTTTTTTTTCTGAAAAAGACACCTCTGTGTCTGCTATAGTTTAAACAAGAATGTATAACTTTATCCATTCCTGACCCTTTGTCCCTGTCCATTGCTCAGCTCCACCACTCTAATCCAGCCTTTTTATTCTTTGGTGTAGTGGAAACCTTGGGTTTTTTCACATGCTTGTTAATGGATTTGCCAGGATACTTGGGACTTCTTTGCAAAGGTGCTACTGCTCTGCTGATTGACATGCAGCACGGGCAGGCAGAGCAGGCCAAGTAAAGAAGCAACAAGCCAGAAAGGAACAAAACCCGTCAAATCTTGAGTTCTTATTCCAAATGTCTTTGAATCAGCAGCTCTGGGCCCTTCCCAGCTCTGGAAGGAATGCCAGTTTAGTGCAGTGAGTGAGTAAGGTGTGTGAGGGGGCGACTGCTTCTCTGTCAGTTGTGAGAAGCTCTATTTTAAAAAGTGCCTCTTTTTTTGCTGGTGTTCCGGAGGTTTGAATGGCTCAGAAGAGCTGGTAATGGCTCACGGAGGCTTTCTTGTCCATGGCCTGCTGCCCAGCCCCATCCAGCCCAGGCCATCAGTGACTGGGAGTTGTTACCATGTTAGCAGAGCCTGATGGACGTGAAAACTGTGCCTTCGTTCAGTTTTTAGCAGGAAAAGCATCCCAGAAACCAGCACTGCCATTGTCCCCGGGTGCCTCTCACAAGACACGGGTGTTTCGGGGCAGAGCTGATGCTGTAGCAGCTTCTCCTGCCTCGTGCCTTTCCCTTCACTGCCGAGAGGGAACACCAGCCTGCAAAGCTGTCAGGCTGATGCTTTCCCCACCGTTGAAATGACACACAGTGAAACAGGAACAGAAATCAGGAGCACCTTGGGTTAAGAGCACAGATATCTTCTGGTAAAAGATACACAGAAGAGCATGAATGGTTTCATTCAGAGTTTTGGACCAAAGCCCACTGTATATGAGGAAAATCACTAACACACGATTAGCAATTGTGCGTTAAAACAGAAATTACTTCTTTTTTGTAATCTCTGACTTTATTTTATAATGTTTTTACTATTTCTTTTATGCATTTCGCTCATTTAGACTCTCATACCTGTCATTTTCATGCTGCTTATACTCAGTTTCACTCCTTTGTTTGCTCGCTTCTGTTCTTCCATCTGAAAAGCTCTCATGTTGGGTAACTCGCTCAGCAGCAAGGATAGAAGGAAGGCAGGTGGGCAGGCAATCTGAATTCTGATTTTGGCTCTGCCAGTGGTTGCTTGGCAAGCTGCTCACACCACTCCGTGCCTTACTTTCCCACAGAAAGAGACTCATAGTTGAAGAACAGCTTAAAATTTTTGACAAAAAAAAGAACTGTGCATCTACTAATGCTTTTTATTAAAGGAAAACACACCTGCAACCAAGTATTATATTCCATATACTCCTTAAAGTATATATTAGTAAGCCAGTAACCCAGTAAGCCTCTGTTCTTCATTTTCCTTTCCTGAATTAGTTCTAAGTGTTGAGTCATCATCATCTATACACACATCCAAACCACCACAGGCATCTTAGCCTTCGAACTGCAAAAAATCCAAAACATTCCAGATTCTTCTGGATTCTTCAGCCCATTTAACAGGTGTGACATTCAAGCAGCAATTCCTGGTAACTACTGAGACACAGTTACAGTACAGACCTGAATGGCACTGCAGAGGGTATGTGTTGCTCTCTCCTTAAAGTTTAATGTTCTCTCTATTCCCTCCCTCCCTGGTTTAATTTGGATAAAGTGTCCACCAGCAGGGCACAGCAGTTTGTTAAGGACACAATTGTTATATAACTTTATATTACTTACAGTCTTACAAAACTATTGCAGATAACACCAGAAATAGTGTCTCTCTTCTGCCTAGGCCACAGTGCTATTTCCAGTATCATTAATTCCCTGCAACTGAAACCCTTTTCCCTCAGGAATGGCTGGGGTCATAGCAACACTGCTGATGCAGATGCAGGTTAAGAGCCAGCAGCAGGAATATGCTGAAAGCCTTCCTAAGAATGGTCTCTGTGTCCTTGCTGACCTGGAAACCAGCCTCTTGTATCAGATTTCCTCATTGAGTACCATAAAATCCTTCAGGTACCAGAAGTTTCGTAAGTTAAATGGCAAAACTGAAAAATTACAAGCTTGAATTAAACTTCTGGCAACTCAGGGATAAGCTCAGACCCGAAGTCCAGAGGAAGGTGAAATATATCTGTAATTAGTCCAATATGCAACACTTGAATGTAGTGAGTATTTCCTGCTCCACTACACCCAAGGGTTAGCTTAGATTCCAAAACTGAAGAATTTGCCATCCTTACTGCAATGCAACTGCAACTCAGAAAGTTCTTAGTTCATTTACTGATCTCCACCAAAGCATTTTCCAGTGTGGCACCTGAGAGCCTGGTGTTCTGCAGTGTGCAGTGAGCAGCAGTGTGCCATGCTCAAGGGGCCAGCATCACGTGCTGCAGGGTTTGGTGCGTAAATGTGTTCCATTTGTTGGTGGCCCTATGAGAATACATATACTAAAAAATACTGCACCTCTGATTTTCTAAGATACTGGGTATCAGTGGAATGCAAGAATCTTCCATTAAAAAATGTGTAAACCAGTTTGATTTTGTTCTGATTAGAAAGTTGCTTATATTTGTAAGAATTTCTAAAGCTAGTTAATTGTCATGATCATGATTCTTTGGTTGTCTTCCTGTCTTGTTCCATAAAAAAGACAAAGAATTTCTGAACAGACTGAACAAAATAGTACTTCTTTAATACTCCCTTCTTCTTCATTCCACACTCTTTTACTACCTATGTCAGTTCTTGAACACTTTGTTAAGCTTCTTTCATGACTATTCACATTTTCATTTTTGTCACCACTCACTTTATACCTGGAGCACAACTTCAACGTACGCTGTGCTCTTCATTTGTTGAAAAAGTAGCTGAAAACTCACAAAAAGTGATCACTTGCTGTTCTCTGTGCAAAAAACTAGTCCTTCTTTGCTCCCTGTTGCACACACTGTAAAATTCTGGGGTTTTAGGATTAAGTTTGGTATACAGTAAGTAAGTGTAATTTCCAAAGCAAGATCTAGAAGATGCCATCTTCACAGTAAGTAGAAGAGCTATTTGGCTGAAAAGGGCAGGGAGATTTTTCAGACTGAGAGTTAAAAAGGGATCTCCGTTGTTTTTGCCCCTCCCATCTGCTGTTCTCTGCAGCTGAAAATGGGGCAGAAAGCCAACGTCATGACATTTGAGCAGACAGCAATTTATGGAAGTGTCTATTACAATTCCACACCCACACCCTTGGTAGAAAGGAGCTTTCTCCCTGGCCAGTGCAAGCAAAGGTGCTGCCAGGGAGTTACAGCTGATGTGAGGGTTCTTTCCCCGGGTCTGGGGACTGTAGGCAGACTTGTACATTTTTCTACGTAGGTTTTAAATACAGATTCCCCTTCCTCTGCTTGCTTACTCCTCTCTCCCTCCAGAAGAAATCAGAGGATTTCTAAAACATGCTGTGGAGTTTTCTCAGCCCTCACGTGCCATCATCACCAGTGGGCTGGGCTGCAGCATCAGAGAACGTGCAGAAGCACCGTGATCGGGGTGACCTTTGCCTTCTGCCTCACACAGTCATCTCAGGCACTGGTGAAATACCCTGCAAATTACAGCGAGGACGTGAAACCTGCTACTGATCTCAGTGTTTCAACTGATCTCAGAAGGGAACAGTGTAGATCAAATGGCTTCTTCAGCCCGTTTGATTTTTTCTGCTGTTCTTTTACGACGAGCACTTTCAGCGGTTCCGCAAGTCTCCTTCATCATTTTATCTGAAAGAAATATTAATGTATTCATAAATACATGCGTATATATAGGCTGTACATAAAGCATCTGTGCAAATATGCCCACTCCCTTTTCTTCTATTTAAATAGTATTCAGTGATTGTTCAGTTCTCTTTAAAGGATGAGTCACCTGGCTTTCTCTGGAGTCAGGAATCTAAACTCAAACCAGTAGCTGCACAACAATCAGCAGTGTAGCTTGATCAGTTATTTTACTGGACCTCAGGAAGTAAATACACAATTTTTCAGTTTCCTAAATAAGAAGAAAATTATTATTATCATTTTGCTTACATTATTTTTCCTTAATTCTTTATTTGAATTTAATATTAGAGAATTAGCTTGTGGATAAAAAGGGAACTGCTGGATTGGCAGCCCTAGAAACTGAAGTTCCCTGTTTCTTGGTAGCACAAGGACAATAGTAAAACACAGCAAGGACACTCCCCTCCACCTGCTCCATTAAAGAGTGATCCATGGATCAGAGCTGGTGGTGAGCAGCTGGTGCAGGTGCCATACGCATTCCGTCTTGGAATTCTAGAGAGACATGGACACAATGTGAGCTAAACTGCCACCTCGGATGCTTCTCATGTGAGGCATCAGCCGGTGAGCAGGGAGATTACCACTCCCTGGGGCTGTGGAAGGTCACCCCTATGTAAGCTGACAGAATGACAGAGGAGGATCTGTCACACTTGTGCTGAGCAAAAGGAGGGATCTGGAATGAATGAATGTTAGGCTTCAGTGAGAATAAAAACAGGAGATGGAAGGTAAAGCAGTAAACCTTTGCTGTCATATTTAGGAATTAAGGGAGAAAAGGATATCTGAACGATGTGTGTTTTCCTTTCCTGTATATAGAATATGAAGATAATACGTGTAATCCTGCTTAACAGAGTAATTAAAATAAGTGAACTTTTAAGTGCCTCACTCTCCGTAAGGCTTGAACAAAGAATGATGTGAGATTGCTCACTTATTACTAAAGGGTTAATCACCATTTTAATTCCTAGATGTGAAAAGAAAGATGGAAATGTGAGGGAGAAAAGATGTAGATTAGCATCTCTCACCTGAAGAGCTGCGTGGATTGCAGAAGTGCTGTCAGACATAAACAAAGAACAAGGACAAAGCACAAGGCAAATGTGCAACTGTGGAGCAGCCTGATTTATCCAGTGACACGAACAACCACGAAAGGAAACCAGTCTTGCCACTGTAGAGGTGTCAAGAAAGTGGATTGCTCCATCAATAAATTAATTCTGAAATCTGGATGAGCAATTTATTTTTTCTTTCATTTTCCTAAAGTCAGTCAAAGGGGTTGTGTGATTCAGTCACACCAGTGCAGGGGATTCCCTCTGGATCTGTCTCTTAGTTATGGGTTGAGGTTTGTTGATTTTTTTTTTCTTTGACTTGTCTCCTGAAAAAAAAAAAACCACATTACTTCTTTGCGTGTATCCTGAAGTGTTTTGGGAAGGAATTAGATAATGGGCTAATGAAATGTGGGGGCTTTCTGGTACATGGAAAGTACCAGGCTGACAATGAACTCTGCATTTCTCTAGAACCAAGAAAGGACATCCAGAGACTTTGGTGGTATTTTTAGCCATTTAGATTATACGTGTTCCTGTCCATCTTCGTGCCTTTTGGTCTGAGCCCTGCCAGGACTGGGGAGTTTTTTAGAAAACCTCTCATTGCTTCCTCGTACCCGTTCATTGCTCTAACACTCAGTGTTTCACTAATTTCCATCAGAAGGATGTTTAGGGTGCTGCTGGACCTGTCTTGGCTGAGGTTTTCAGTTACAGCTGAGCCAGCACAATCTCCAAACAAGTTCCCTTCCTCTACCTTCCCTTTGGAGGTGTTTCAGGCTCATTGGGCAGGAATCCAAGCACTGGAGGCCTCCCGTAACATTTAATTTATCTGAAACCGAAGTTGCTGCATTGGCTGTAGTAACTCATAATTCAAAGAGAACATGCTGGAGAAACTGATCTGGATATTGATTTTAAAAACTAATCTGGCGCTGTGTCTCAACGTTTCTTTTTCACTGCAGAAAAAATTGATTCCTTATATAAATTCTAAAAGAATGCAAAGCATATTGCAGAACTGGCATAAGAATGGCTCCATTAGGGGTAGCTCTGATTTTGCAGAGTGGTGTTTGGCATGTGAAACCAGTGATCAGAAGCAGAACTGGATAAAAGCTGTTTGTAAAACACTGCCAGCAGGAGAACTGGGGATTTCTGTTTCATTAGGAATTTGTAACTTCATCTAATAAATGACTAAACCGACTACACAGTGGGTGAGATGAGTTTTGTAAGGAGGGGCAATTCCTTTTATTTCTATGGGTTGGTCCAAGACGCGATATTCCTCCTTGCAGACTCTGCTCTGCTCTTGGCCTTGGACCACCACAGCTGCAGCAATGCCAGTCCTGAGAGAGGAGTTTCCCTGCTGGGAGCCCAGTCCTGAGTGCTTCATTTTCACAGCCTGCAACTGAAGAACCTTCCCTGTTTCCCAAATGAGTCATGAGGATAAATTATATAATTTTCAATGTTTTAATTTGCACTGGAAGGGCAAAATCTGATAATTTTATCATGTGTAACTACCTAAATACCATCTGAACTTTTCTGGGACTTTGCTCACTGCCTGTTATTTTCCAGAGCTGTTTCGAAACAGAAGATGAGAAACGGTGTGCTCCTTCTGGGACCATATCTTGTCAGCAATCACTACTCAGGGTTCTGAAGATTGAATTAGGAAAAATGTAATGGAACAAGCACAGTTGAAGGGAGAACTATCCTTGTGCCAATTTCTCCCTTTTATAAAAGTGTAAGTGTCTTATATGGTGATAAAGGGACTCTGAGACAAGTTTGTTTTCCTCTTCAGGTATGGTCCAACAAAAACCCATTCCTTGTTGGTTTTTGCTGTGTGATCACTCATAAAATGCAAAGCAAACATATTGCTGGATGACATCTGTCCTTTGGATAAACGGAAGACAGGTGTATTATAGTGCAGGAGAGCACAGCATAGACTTTGCAACCAGGACAAAGCTATTAAAATAATAGCTTTGAGCCAGTTAGGGGACTTGCATGTTTTTTTAAGACTGATTTAAGGCAAGCAATGAGTTGTTTCAATACAGTATACACTGTATGTTCCAGCATGTACCGCCATTAACACCAGGCCATTTATCAGTAACACACTAATACAGCACAAAGATTGCTTTACTTACAGTAGTTATGATACTCTTGTAAATATTTTACAAGAATGCGACACTCTGTGTTGTTGGTGGTGTGTCAGACCCGTGCTGAGGCGATGCAGGTGTCCCATATGTGATGCTGGAGGGCTGACCAGGGCTGTGCTGGGGCACTGACCTCCGCAGAGTGTCCCTGCAGCATCAAGGTCAGTGGAGCAGGAGAGCCAGAGGTGCAGCCAGAGCATCCCACAGACCAGCTATTCCCTGTATTCTCGGGTCTCACGTTGGCTGTGACTGCTGTTTGGCAATTTGATCATAATACGAGCAGCAGACGTGGAATGGCCAGACAGACCCACAGCCAGACCCACGAACGCCTGCCAGTCAGCCTCTGATGGTCCTTCTGCTGCCCACACGCCGGCGTGACAGGGGTGCACCACTGAGGGATGCAGGGTGGCAGCTTTGTGACGAATACACGAGCTTTGAGTATCCATTTAACACAGCGCTTTTTTATTTTCACATTACTGATCGGCAAAGCTCAGTGCGTTGACCTTGTTACAGACCCACGTCCCCACCCTGACTCCCACCCCTCGGTCCCCACCAGCTCCCCAGCACCCGTGTCCCGCTCCCCGGGTCCCCACGCCACTGATG